>JBBPLY010000002.1:49920-74384 GCA_038090035.1 Xerocomus nothofagi | reverse complement strand
CACCTCCGAAGTAATGGATAAGATGTTGCCGAGATCCGAGGCGGATGTTACGGCGGAATCGGCCCGGGAATTGCCTTCAGGAGCACCGGCAAGCACTCGCGGTATTGACTGGGAAAGTCCGACAAGAATCTCGTATTGAATTTGAGTGAGGTAGAGTTTGATATCGGATATTTTGACGGCAACCTGTCATCATGGTGAGTAGTGTCCACCTGATAGAAGTCTGAGACTTACTTGAGTATCGGGGGTGTCATTATCTTGAAAGCGATCGATATTTGCACGTTGATAAATGTCTCCAATGATATTGATGTCATCGACAATCTTGAGCGTAGACAGTTTCCCATCGAGATATAGGTCGGACACAAGCTGTAGGCCATTGAGACTTGCCGAAATCTTGCTGGTACTCCCGTCAAAGGAGTTTCTCGCAAAGACCTCACCGAGACGCATCGTTAGAGCATCCGGAAGGTGTGCAGGATCAGAGGGGAAGACAACAATGGGAGTCTTCACGGAAATCTCGAATTGCATACGTTCGATTTCAGAGGCCCTCTGTACAGCCGCATCGCGAGCTGTATCATACAAGATCTTGAGCTGTGCGAGTTTTGTGATAAACAGGTAAATGTCATGTAGGGGCTGCTCGAGGAAGTGAACTTTGAGCGAGCCCGTCGTCAAGTAAATAGCTGATTTGATGCCGGTGTAACCTTCATCCTCGGGGTCATAGGTCTGGTATCTGAACTCAGCAAAGTTGCTGCCTTCGATGGACAAAATTTGCTTAAAGTCTTCTCGGCAAACATCCACGGAACGATCATCGCTCAGGGCTAGACTCCCCAAACGACCAGTGATACGCATAGTATTTGATCTCAGAGTCATGAGAACAGAAGCCGTAGACAGTGAGAGAGTCGCCAAGCTAGCGAGGTTGTTGACCAATGCGACTGGTCGTCGTTGTTAGCAGAAGCCTTGCAAACACAGTCACCATTGCTCACCTTGAATACTGTCTAGCTTTACAGCAACACGGGTAGTGCCGGTGGACCGAGGTTGTGTCCCCGTGACAGGTTCCATGCTTTCAACAGTTGCTGAAGTTTCTCGGGGAACGAACGTAGTGACAAGGAAGTCATAGAGGGAGATGACAGGCTCTGGTGCAGCATTAAAAATGAACGTCGATAGCCGAACATCGACACATTGCTCAATGCCATCGTAAACTGTGGAAAACTCCGGAGAATTCCTCTGGACGCGCAAATACGAGACTGAGAGAAGGTCTTTATCACCACCGCCACCCGAGTAATCCGAAGAAATGAGTTGGATTGGATCCTTATTCGCCTGCACGATGTTCATCATCAAAGCTCTTCACAAATTGTCAACTAGAACTTAGGCTCATTGTACTCAAGCTCACCTGAGCTTGACATCCACAGTTAGATTGTATTTCAGGAGGACCAAGCCAAGCCGAAAGTGTTGGAGGGTGACATAGCCAAGCGACTTCTCGGCACCATCAGGACCTGAACGTGAAATTGACGCACGTAGATCGTCGACTGCGAAGTTAAATTCGAAGATATGCTGCCGAAGTTCCGGATTCTGTTGTACATGTCAGTGAGGTACAGATATTAATGACGATATCTACTACCTCTGAAGTCCCATCGCTTGCCTCAAAGAATATATCGTCCCGGATGGTAGAGGCATGTTCAGTTTCCGATTGGTTATCATCGATGTTGTATTCCAGTCCCGTGGGCGAAAATAATCCAGCAGACAAAGGCAAAACCATAGATTCCGTATCGATGTACGGTGGTGACGACTTTGGCTTGTACCTATTCTCCGATTCGTCGCCAAAGCCAAATTGCGGGATTGTGACGTCAATTAACCGCATGAGTGTCTTATACTTCGCGTCAGACAGATTGACATGTAAATTTGGCAGCTTCCCAGAAACTTTGAATCGGGCAAGATTGAGAGCACTTGGCACAATTGAGTTCTGCACTTGGAGATCAATGTTAATACGCTCCAGTAGATGGAGGTGATCGCCGCTGTTCGACGTCAAAGCGTCGCGACAAGCTTGCAAATTGGTGCCTATGATAAACTGTAATCGATCAACACTCAAAACCCGTGATCAATTAAGTAAATCACCTGTGCTGCTTCGAGCTTGAGCATCACCTTGTCATACATCAGTGATTCTAAGCGCCTATAGTCTGCTTCACTATATTGCTGGTTCTTTTTTGCTTGTAGTTCACGCATGGCACCTTTTTCGGCAAGCTCGCTCTCCACAGCAATATGACCTGCGTCAATGATCAAGTGACCACCATCAAAGGAGGTGATGCTGGTGAAGGGTCAGGGGTCACGTGGTAACAGAAGCGACGATAAGAACACATACTCCTCCGGAATGATGATGACCGGTGCATTCATATCTACTTGCAAATCAATTGTTTTGTGAGATTGCAATGCATATTCCAGGCCCGCACGAGTCTCCTTTCGCAAACCCTCCAGGGTTTGACTGGCAACGTTCTGGAATGCAGTCAGCTCACGAAAGTGGGAATGCAGTCGTTTACTCACGAGCAACGCTTCCACTGACTCCAATTGGCTCTCGGGGGGCCTCAAGAACTTCGCGATTGCTTCAACGTACCCCCGATGATAGATGATCTCCATGTGGCGCATGCGAGCTGTAAGAGCAGTGTCCGCCCGCTGATCGAGTGGATTACTCTCAAGTTTGAGGTAAAAGAAAGGCTCATCGGACTCCGCATGCTTCCCTGGCCTAACTTGCTTGGCTAGAGGCTTCTTGACTTGTACGATTTGAGGATGAAGGGTATTCTTAGTGGTCCCATCGAACACACTCAATCCGCCAAGAGAGACCGATGCTTCGAAATTGTCCGGTCGTTGAATGAAGTTAGCACAGAATGATTCAAAAACCGTCGATATAACATCCGCGGCTGCTCCTCTTGGGTGACTCTTCAAGGCGAAAGATCCCTTCCTTAGCTCGGCATCAACTCGTAGCTTTACAGCATCCTGCGGTGTTTCAAGGGAAGCCGTGATAGCGGATTTTTCGTCGTAGTCGAGGATATCATATAGCTGCCTTCGTTGCTCCTCAGTCATCGGACCACCGAAAGCTGCATCCTCACGCGGAGTATCAGAGTCTGCGGAGCCCCACAACCAAGATGTCCAGCCTCGTGCTTGTTGTTGCTGAGCGCGCTCTTCCTCGAACTTTTTTCGCTGAGCGATATCCTTCTGTAAACGAGAACGCGCGATGGACCTGTAAAAGCGGATGTCTTCATATGTGAGCTTGCATTCCAAGGCTGCGATTGAGGCGGCTTCCTGTTCCCAAATCATTGAATAATCCGTGTGCCGAAACCATTTACGCACATGTTCTCGGAGATTTTTCATAAGTTTTCTTTCAAAAAGTTCTACATATTTGTTTCGGTCGTCACGACGTTCTGCAAAGTGGGCCCAAGTCCATTTATGCCGTCGTTCGTGGACGGTGTTTAAAATAGCTGAGCCGGCGAATCGCAGACGAGCCCTTGCGCGGTTTCTTGTCAAATCTTCCTCGCTTGGTCGGAATTTGCGGTACTGGAAACTTCGGTAATCTGTGGTGTAGCAGCAACATTTGAACTTACTTGATGCAGACGGACATTAAAATGGTACATATCCACAAGAGATATGACATCCCGATATTGGTTGTCGTCCAATGCTACGCCGATCTCCTCAAAGCGTAGGTGCACATCAAACTGAGGTGTCTTGTCGTCTACCTTGTTGTTCACGACAATCTCCAGAATCTTGGTAAGACCATATCCCATCACAGCCAATAGACTACTCACTCTGCCTTCCCCCGACACGGGACTGAGGACAAATTGATGAGTGGAGTTTTGGTCATTAAGGGAGATCTGTCCATAGATGTTAGTGGCAGCCGTAGAAGTGGGTAAAAGTATACCATATCCATAAACTTCTTCTTGACTTCGTTTGATGACAAGCCAGCCATGCTGAGAGAATCCGTATCAAAGTAGATGGCCAAGGATAGCAGGCTCAACAACTATGTCGTGATGAGTAATGTTGTAAGATCTTTTCAGACGCAACATACTTTATGAATCGCCCCAGCGGTACTTTCAATGAATGCTGGTTCCCAATGTTCATTAACCGACCGAATGGCGAAGTCCGCGAGTGTGATACCTGCAGCGAAAGGATGCTAAAAGCAGTGATATGGATTAAGGTGAGGTGATCGAGCGATAATACTTACACCAGGAACACTGAGCTTGTCTTCATATCTGACGTGGATATTTTTCACTGTCACTTGCAAATTATTGATTACCTTGGCGGTTAAAGAAGCCCAGAGACCCTGCGACTGAGGGGAAGTATCTGCTAAGCCAGACTGAGTAAATGAAGAACCACTGATGATAAGCTGGGAAATTGCACACCCGATGAAACCTCTGCTTGCCCGTGCATGTGCAACAACTCGGCATTGTGGAGGCGCTCTTGCTTAGTGGCTTGAACCCTGCGCTCCTGCTCTTCAGGATCGATATCAGCTTGCGAGGAAGGCACCACAAGGAGGTAGACGTCTTCAATGAGGATTTCCACAGGCTTGTTACCCAAGTTCATCCAATGGAGGGACAACGTGAAAGTGCCGAGATATCCTAGAGATAGCAACTTAGCGAGTATCAGAAAGCAAGCTGAGTACTGACCATGGAGAACGTCAACGGGAAGCCTGAACTTGTCAAGGGCACTTCTTTTGAGGCGTAGGTTCCGCAACGTCAACTGACCTAAAGATGACATGAGATGTACGGGTGCGGCAGTAAATTGAGTGAAGATATTAACCTTGTCCTATTCCATAATTAACCTGGTTCATATCGAGGTTCTCGACATACGGAGCGAGAATTCCGTTGAAGAGCTACGTGAATCGATGTTGGACAGAAACCTGAAGATGAGGTTGGAGGCGATACGCACGACGTTCAAAACTTCTTTTCCTGGATCTAACCACCACATTGTGGCGAGATATGCCGGAGTCGAGTGACACCTGGAGCTGAGCAAGGCCACACGAGGCTGACAAGCGAATAGGGCACGGACAAACAAGGAAAGCGCAGCGTCGTCATCTCACGTGACTTTATTATTCGCACTACCGTACGTCGACTTTATTCACTCACGCACTATCCATCTGGTGCCGTCGTCGCTTTTCCCGATTCAAACGTTATGTTTTCACCCGCGCGACGACCATAAGAACTTCAATGGCGTCGGCTTCTTTCCACGTCTCATAATTGCCCAGTCCAGATGACGCCGATGGGTTCTCGATCCCGACATGGCCCAGCCTTAAGCACTAGTGTTGTCGAAGTGCAGGTGACTTCACTCGGGGTTGGTGGAGTCTAGCGTCGAGAAGCTCTAGCTATAGTGTAAGGCTCACAACCGTCATGACGCATGATATACGATGCGGCTATTAGTTTGTACTAGTACTCACTACCCATCTCTCCAAAGATGCAATACTTGACCTTGCACAACAGGATATTCTGTCTATCATCCCTCTACCCAAGGACTGTTCTATCAGCTCGACGCTGGATTCTTACTGGACCCTTGGAAGTTCTATGTATTCTGTTGCATAGCTGAACATGTGAAATACAGGCGGTGCTCAGTGCTCGAGTGCACAATGGATAGATATTGTGCATTATCGGGAGGTGGGCCAGGTCGAATTTTTGAGCTTGCAAAGACCGGAAATTTACTGTTCAACGTTGTTAGGGAGTGGCCGACATGTACTACCGGAACCAATTTGTTTCCGTGACTCTGAATCCAATGTATGCCCCTCGCGTGGATTACATGTGAGTTTGATGGGCAATGGTTCTAATCTTGAGCTGCACTCACTGAGGCTATTGCATTTGTTGATTATAGATGCGTTCCCGCCCTCTTGCATTGCATTGTCAAATCTCCGTAGAGTTGATCGTGGTCGTTCGGAGTTCTAGTTATCTTAGATCTGTTGAATCCAGTTTTCGTTGACATCTCTGACTAATCTGCGAAATGGCTTGCAACATTATTATCGCATGCAGTCTCCGCAAGCTGTAGCTGTGATTAGAGGACGCATAACGAAAGCGGGAAACCATTCCGTGGTGGCCTACAAGTCTGAAGTTGTTCATTGTCCTTGTAATACAACGCTTGTTGTCCGCTGATGGACCGGCGATCCGATCCGAGAGGGGTGCCAAGGTGTTCGCTACAGCACTGGCAGACCAGCACAAATATGTACATTGCTTGCTACTTCCGCTGCTTTGCAATTGCACTGGCACTCATTCTGTTTACTCTTTGCCATAGTCGATGTCAGCCACAATAATTCTGACCGGAAACTTTGACCTGCTGCGGTGCAAGCAAGGTTAAGGAACGTCGAGTGCGTTGTTGTCTGTTCTGTTCTTGTATTGGACCATGGCGTTTTCGAACGCACTGAATCATACACGGAGCGCAAGAAAGAACAAGTGCATGCATAACTACGTCGTGCAGGAATTCAGGCGATCCGTTTGACTTTGACACTTGTTAGTAACTGTAGTACTGTTGTTGACACCCACAGAGTGTCCTACTCCGAGTTTGATCTCCTTATAGTTGTACGAATTTCATGGGGCGTCAGCCACAATTCTGACAGCGGAGTCGGTGCCAGTGCGGGCAATTGGGAAACTTCCTCAATGAATAATGAAGTATTTTCATCCGGTCCGCTCCACAGCGGTACTGATATTGTAAGGACAGACACTGCACTGGCAGGATCGTCATTACCCGAGTCCTCGGTCATACTATAGTCGAAACCGCATTATAACCCATACTCCCCTGAACAGTCATAATTGTAACGATGTAACATTTTCAATTCCGTTAAACCTGTACAAAGACCATGTGTCGAGTTTAATCGGACGACTTCGGAACCCGATCACTTTTAGCAATTATAACCCACGAGTGCACCCGAAAACACCGGCACTGCAAATGACCTTGCAAGCAAGGTGACACTTAAGGTGATTTCCCAAGTTGGTTTGCAGGGATTTTGTAACCATAACCCATACGTACTTATAATAATATAATCAGGGTCGGATAACGTACTGTATTGCCAAACTAGGATATTTTGTTATATAATCAACTTTTGCAAGCATCGGTCTGTGGCTAACTTTATCTATCGACGCATCAAAGTAGATGCAACTTGAGCTCAGGCCTGAACGCCCGAGAAGTACCGCTAAGTAACTGGTACCGATTAACCGGTCACGGCTGAGTAAAGTTGATTGTTGCTGCCGCATCTTGAGACTTCTAAAATTTTTAAATTTACGAAACCCATGTCTCAGACTCTAAACGAAACACATGCATGTTCCATGCGATGGATCAGGACATCTTCGAGAGCGTGAGGGAAGCAAAAAAGGTTGAGAGAGAATCACGGAGGTGATGTGACGATAACGACGGCACATCTGATCCACCAGGCCCAATGAAGCACTTCAGGCAGTGTTGAACGTTGACGTTGAGGAAGTATGCCGGGATTTTTGATAGCTCGTATGCCCGCAAGGCAGGGATGACTGAGTCAGTCACTCGCTGGGTTCATTCAGACAGCAAACCTGGGCGGTCGATATGCAGGATATGACGGACACAAAATTATTATTTTACTCGTGATTAGCTTCGCCGTCATACATGCCGTAACTGTAATCCTGCTACTAAGCTCGCGTTAGACTCTTGTGCATTCTGGCTTAGCGCCACATGCATGGTCGACTCCCTCGAGCACCCCTAATAAGCCATACTTCCGAGCCTATCCCGACAGGTATGCGTTCAAGTCAGGAAGGTGTCGACTCTACAGGTAGTCCGCGCTGGGTGTGACCCTGAATTTCCTTTTTCGCTGGGCGTACTCCGAGTCGTTAAGCGGTAACGTTAAACACGGAATTTTCGATGGAGAAACGCACAATGTGTGCAATGTGCATTCAATCAAGTTGTCCGTAAATTTAATGAGTGTCACAAGCTTGCATATTCAACGTCACACACTGCTTTGTCACGTCACTTTACTCGCTTCTCGAAAGCTATAACTTTGCGCGCGCTGGGTTTTTTTCGATTTGTCCCTCCACTGCCATGCCTCCCCTCGCCGATTTTTTCCTCTCAATCTTGCCTGCCGATGTTCTTCCCTACCATCTCACCCATTATGTCCCGGGCAAAACTCCCCTCTCAACGGTCTCTGTCGTGTCGGTGACTCTCGCATCTTACCTCGCCATCATATTTGGCATCCAGGAAGTCATGAAGGAACGCCCCCCACAGAAACTCAACACTCTCTTCCGCATCCACAATGCTTTCTTGACATTGGGAAGTGGTCTTCTTCTCGCCTTGATGGTTGAAGAGGTGGCATCAATATGGGTCAGGTCGAGCACTTTCGATACCATGTGTAATGAGAAATCTTGGACATTAGTGAGTTCTTTTCTGCAGCCCGTCGTATTCCTCTCATCGTTGCAACGCATTTCAGAGACTCGAATTTTATTACATGATTAACTACTATTTCAAGTATATCGAGCTTTTCGACACTGTCTTTTTGGCTCTGAAGAAGAAGCCTTTGCGTATGGATTCCAGTCCTCGTTTTGGTAGTCCAATTTTACTTATCATCGTTAGCCTTCCTGCACGTCTTCCACCACTCCGCAACGGCTTTGCTATGTTTCACTCAATTAAATGGCAAGACGAGTGTTGTAAGTTCATTCTTGTCATCTGTCTCTCGTCTCAACATTTCCATTCAGTCGTGGGTCGTCATTTCCCTGAATCTCTTGGTCCACGTCATTATGTGTGAGTGCAGGGCGGATTCTTGGTCCCGTTGCTAAATGGGCCCCAGATTATTACTATTATGCCACGGCCGGTGGTGCTAAAATTTGGGTGCGTCCATTGCTATCTTCATTCTCGTCTGTCTCACCCATGTCCTCAGTGGAAGAAATATCTGACGAGTATGCAAATTACGCAGTTTGTCATCGATCTCTTCGTTGTTTACTTTGGCAGTATGTTTGGTTGACTGCTGAGGTTCGAAAGAGGCTGACATCTAGTATAGCTTACCAGCACTTTGCTCATTCTCGTTTCCCTTCTCTCCCTCATGTCGCGAACTGTGCTGGGACTGAGACTGCCGCGTTGTTGGGATGCGCGCTCCTTTCCAGTTATCTCGTGCTCTTCATCAACTTTTACGTGCAGACATACCAAAAACCCGCAAAGGGAAAGAAGGCTGTTGTTAATGGTAATGGACATGTTACGACAGGGTATGATCATATTTATTGTGTACTATGGATGCTCTCACGTTCAACGCACATTGCAGGCCCCCCAAACAAGAGTGAAGTGCCAATTCGGGTGGTCCGAACGCTGTTGCCACGCTCGCCCAGGACTACAGTTTCACTTCACCGCAACGCGTCACTCACAATCTACATCCGGTCGTTTCATCTTGTCGTTTTGTTACCTTGCTTGTCGTGTTATTCCTTTTTGTTGCGGAAGGCTATTTTGTGTATATCTCAGACTGGTCACATACCACTTGCCAGGCACTAGATATTTCTTGGGCTGTTGTTAGCACGGTGTTGTGTGTGTCAGCAAGGTGTCGTGGTGCTGGAGGGGATATCATGGAAGTGCCGCGTTATAGTAGATGATCTTTGTGGAAATGCGTTTACGAGTAGTGCGAGACAATCGAGTCAAGTTGAAGTAGCCGCTGGGTCCGTCTGAGCGGATGGCTCGTCCCGCCATGTCGTCCAGCGACTCGCCTCGCATATCTGAAGATGTCCCCCGCGAGTTCATCGTCTCTGCGGAGCTCTATGTTCCTTCCACAGCGGCCCTCGGTCTACGCAAGGTCTGACTGATCCTTCCTTCTTCCTTGTACTTTCTCTCACCGCTCTCCCCAGCCTACCGTTTCACGCCGCAAATTCGATCACAGGGCGCTCGATAAATCCGTCGACGATGTCCCCAAGAAGGTCAAAGGTCTGCAACGCATCACAATAGTCATAGTACCCGCTAAGCCATGCCCCACAGAGAAATCCAGCTGGATATCCCTCACTCGCTCCCCTCCCGGATCCGTCCAGTGGAGGCCAGCGACGTGCAAGATGTTGGACGAAGACGATCACTGCCTCCTCAATATCTATGTCGATGTATGCCGTGCTCATCGGCCGTGCTTCCCCCTTGACTGACATGCGGTCGAGGAAACAATTCTATATCAGACAGTGTACTTGCACATGCTCAACCACACCGACATTCGCTACGCTGATCCGTCATTGTTCCTCCGCAAGAATTGTATTGGGATATCCGCTGCCGGGTGCGCTTTCCTTTCCTCCCATCTTTTCTCTTGTTGATCCAGTCATGCAGTGGACAACGATGGAGTTCCGGTCCCGGTTCCGAACAAATATATCTTCATTTTGGCGATGCAGGTGCTTGCAACACTTGGCTCGTTCTCCTTCGATCCTATGCCAGGGCCGAGATATACGGTCGACCTCACATTCCTTCAGACGGCGGGCTGTATCGCATGTGGCGGCAAGTCGAGCTCACTGTGATGCAAGGACGGAACCTCGGCAATCAAAAGTCCTTCGTCGATGCCAGCACAAGTTCCTCGACGCTCGGCGAAGACTCCAGGATGGAATCTGATCCCGTCGACTTGGATGTGTTCTGCGAGATTCATATAAATGACGACCTTTGCGGTCGAACGACCGTGATGAAGGGGATAGGCTCTCCGGACTGGCATGAAAACTTTTTATTTGCTGATTTGCCACCTTTTGAAGTTCTAGAGGTCTTACTATGGAAGGAGAAGCGGCTCGGGAAACCAACCCCTCTTGGTTCTGTCCGCGTCGCGCTCACCAATTTCCGCAGAGGTGAGGACGTGGAGGGGTGGTTCCCTGTCACACAATCAGGTGGTATTTTGCCTGGTGCTCAGGTCGGTGAGATACGCATGAAGCTCAAGATTCACGAGTGAGTCTTGCGTGTAACATTTCTTTTCTAGTGCCCACCAACGTTTCCCGCAGAGAGATCATTCTCCCCCACTCCAGCTACACCGGTTTGCTCAAGGTGAGATATTAAGTTGTCACCCAGGCCAACTTGACCACCCATTGTTCATGTCTTCCAGGCACTCTATACACGCAACGTTTTGGAGTGGATGAATGATTTTGAGCGCAAGCTCCAGCTGCGTACCTTGTCCGAACAACTGATGTTCATCGCCATTGCCAAGGGCATCTTCGTTGAACAAATCACAGAATATGCGGACCGTGAAGTAGACGGCACTCCCAGCTGTATGACTTGTTTCTCATTCTGAAAATCTCTTGTGTAACTGATTTCCCCAGCACATAGTACGCTCTTTCGAGGCAATACTATATTTACAAAGACGATGGAACTTGCCATGGCTTTCTACGGGAGGGGCTTTTTGGAGGCCAGCATTGGAAGAATCATTCGTCAAATTTGCTTCGAAAAGATAACTATCGAAGTCGATCCGAATCGTGGTAGCAAGAATTCCAAGGACGTCGAGCGTGGGGTCGAACAATTAGTGGAATGGTGTCAGACAATATGGGATTCCATCTATGCCCATAGGAGTGATTGCCCTCAGTTTGTACTTTTTTCAAATCGCGCCATTTGTTCGCTGACGCGGCCGCCGCTTAGTGAAATGCGCAGGTTGTTTGAACACATCCGGAAGCTTGTCGAGGATCGGTATAAAAAGAAAGATGGGCAGGATACCCAGAACAGAGAGCTTCCCTGGCAGAGTGTTTCTGCTTTCTGTTTCCTTCGCTTCATCGTACCTGCTGTCCTTCATCCACACCTGTTTGGATTGACGCCAGGTACTTCAATATTCTACTGACTGCACACAAACTTACATCCCGCAGGGTTACCCAGCGCTACAGTACAGCGTAGTCTCACGTTGATTGCTAAAGTCATACAGAGCTTAGCCAACCTCAATGCCGTAAGGCTGCAAACCTTGCGTCTTGCTGAATGCAGCTGACATGGACATATTCCTCAGACCGTGCAAAAGGAGGAATACATGCGTGGGGTCAAGAATTTTCTTAAGCAAAATCTCTCAGCGATGGTGGATTACATTCTGGTTGTCTCCACGCCGATCCATGACGCGTACAATTCTCACTCTGGTCATTCCGCTTTCTGTCATCAACGACTCAAAGTTGTGAATTACTTGCATCAACGGGGGTCGAGCATCCCAATTCTCGAGAGAGAGGCTATCCCCCTTCTTCCTCACGTGCTTGATATACCGAGACACCTTGCGTGCGTCAGTTCATCCTTGATGCGTAGTGCAAGACTCGTTGGTTCAAAAACCAGTTCGGCTGAAAGAGACCATTTATCCGATCTATGTTCCCAGTGCATTGAAGTAGAGGAAATTGCCCTGCGACGTGTCAGTCAGCTTGCCACCGTTGAATCCCATCCGGTCGCTTTGAGATGGGATGTTCCTCAACCAAGCTCGCTGGACAAAACCCCTACCTCTCCGCCTTCACCCACCTCACCTATCGGCCGCGTTCGTCCAAAATCTTTTTGGCCCTCCACTACTCTTTCGCCGTCCGAGCAGCCTCTTCCTTCCAGCCACCCTCTACCTGATGGTTTCCCACCCCTTAGTTCAGCTTCTGGGGACCTCGCCGTTTTTCGACGAGGTTCTGTCCCCGAAATTTCTTCGTGCACATCTTCGACGTCTCTCGAGGATCGAGCACAACGTACACTGAGCCGGCCGCGCTTCTTGCGGTCCAAATCGATCTCAACCGATTCAATTTCGACCCTAATATGCAATTCGGCTGAGCAACCACGTTCCCCCTCGCCCTCTATGCCCCAGTTTCGGAATCCGAATGCACCATCGGCAGCGGCTTTGGATGAATCTGGTAAAAAAACCAAAAGCATTTTCAACGGGCTTTTGATTCGACGATGATACACCCCAGTCCTGTAACATGGTAGCGATGACTGACTTTCTCTCCGTTCTCTGTTTCTTTCTACTATTTTTCAAACTGTTGTTGATATATTATATCTGTATTATACATGCTTGGATATTACCAATGCATGGAGTCCTTGGGGTGAACAACGACCGCTATTAGTCTGTCTTGAGGACAGTCTCCACGAGCTTCCGTACTTCGCTCGCCACATCTTCGGATGTACTCCTAACTGTGATGCGACATAACTTTTTGTACACCAGCTAATGCTGAGCGAATTGCGCACGCGGACAAAAAAAAGACGTACTTTCGCTTCGCGATTCGGTTCAAGGCGAAGCAAGCACCCAACCTTGCCGTCTACGGAGGTATTCAGGACCCCGGCCGCAACTAGGTTGCTTGGATTAGGGTCGATGTCCTCCAAGATCTCCAGATGATTCCCGGTTATCACTTGTCGATTGCGTGCGAGATCAATGTGACCGGTGTTGTCCAGTGATATTGGGAAGACAACTTGAGACTCTCTCGGTTCTCCCCCAATTAGTTTCCAACGTTCAAAGAAATCTGCCTGCCCAAACTTGACACCTTCGAAGAACTTGGTCATCATAATCGGCAGACGTATTGAGATGGATTGGTGGGCTCCCGCCAGGAAGGACACCGTCAAGACGGGGCACGAAGTGAACACCTTCTTGCACTCGACGTGTAAGATTTGTTGGCTTTGAGTACGCGGGGCAAGTACATTTGGAGGAATTTTAGCGAACGTAGCTGAGAGTGCATCCGGGTCGCTGACGTGAACGGTAGACGTGAACGATGTGAGAGGAGCGGAAACTTTGTTTCCAAAGTATATGGCTAGCTGCCCGAAGTGGCCCTGGAATCTTGACTTGATACCAACCTGCATCTGGACATCTTCATAGAGCACCCCTTCCGCACTACAAATCAGTTTGGTGAACCATTTATCGATACCGGGCCCGATGGTAAGCCGGGGGACTGCCTCGGACCCTGGAGGATGACTGATCGCAGACAAATCAAGACCAGCGAGCGAGTTCATTACGCCCTCCGTATCCGGTGTTCCCGAAGCTGCAACCGACGTGTTTGGGAGCGTATCTTTGCTCTTGGAAGTCTGGAGTTTCGTTAGTTGACGCTCGAGGTTGATCTCCTTTCCGCCATGTATCCAGGTCCGTTTATCCTCTGTATCGCCAAGTTTACGATTCAGCCGACTCATCAACCCACTGACTCGAGGTGGAAACGGGGGCATCTCCTCGCAAACATTCTGTAACACTTCGTCATCATCCGAACGACATGCGAGCGCATAGAATTCGCAGGCACGCTGTTGGAGTTCGGCATCAAGGACATGTCTATAGCGTTCGAAGATGTTGATAAGCTGAGGCTTGATTTCTGGAAAGACATTGACCCATTTGATATAAGTGGAGAGGAGCAGGGAGCGTGTGGCAGCTACGCAGAATTGCGATTTTGAGTGTAGCACTTGGAACTGTTCGGTGGGGCTGTATCCCGATTCATTTGCAATGAGATGGCCATATTCGCCCAAGATATAGCCTGTCACGTTAACAGTTAGAATTATAACATAGTAATCTGAGCTGTGCAACATACCTCCTACTTTGACCAGACTCTCATGCGCAGCAGGCGTCTTGAGATGCTCAAAGACAACTCTTGCAGCATATTGCTGAAGGTCCTCTGTGTTGGTAACAATCTGCACCACTCGATACCATACTTCATCTCCAACGTGGTCCCCAGCAGCGCTGATGAGCTGCAATATGGTGTCGACATACCACTTGTAGGAACTCGCATATTTTTCAGTAAGAATGGCAATTTTAAGTACCATTTCTTCCCGCATTACGTAGTCCGCAATCTTGAGATATCGGAGGAGTTCTCCGACGATCAATTCCGAGTTATCAACGTCACACATGCTGTAGAGTAGATCCAGGGCCCGTCTCCGAACTGAGATATCCTTGTCACGAAGGGACAGGATTATTGTTCCCTGGTGCTTTTTCAAAGGATCAAGGGAATCTGCGCGTGCTGCGAGATGCGCCATGGTGTCCAAGCCAAGGTACCGAACGTTTGTCTCCTTGGAAGAGATGAAGCGAGCGAGGAGAACAGCAGCCGTGTCTACCAGAGGTGAATTGGTGTCCAAGTGAATGGCGAGGCCGATGGCTTCAAAAAGGACTGCGTGCTGGGCATTGTTGTGCTGTACGTTTCTCGAAGGTTCGGCACTGTTATTCATGACCGTCTGAAGGACCTCGTTCAACGCATGACGAAGCGCGGGATCCTCTGTGAATTCGGTTGGATGACGTGCATCGCAGAGGCAACTGATACGCACCCGTTGGGGGATAATACTGTAAGAGTCGTAGGAGCTTCACTTGTAACCAAGGTGTAGGAACTTTGTAGTAGGCATATGTCGCCGAGTACTCATGCTCGATGACCAACTATAGAAAAGTGAATTTACTCTCAAAGTACGAACACGCGACGGACTCACACGGTACAAACGATCGACAGCCTTTGTATAACATACTGCGAAAGCGTCGAGGTGGTCTTGGGCGAGGGCCATAACCAGACTTGTCACACATAAGACGACACCCTAAGGATCATTTGTCAAGGTATGAAAGGCAAGGTGGCTTGGAAGCGTACCAGATCTGGATCGTCCATGATGGATACCAAGCGCAACGCCCATTCTGCCGCAGGAATGACTTCGGGATGCTTCCGGTACAGTCGTAACAACGTCAGTGCTGCTTTCTTCTTGACGAACGTCTGCGAAGTCCTGTGGCGCGATCAACGGTCGAGTTCGAAAAGAGAGAAATCAAACCTCACGGTGAAATGAGAAGTCTGTGTACATCCTCCGAAAGAGCCTCTGCCATCTCGCTGCTACCAACGTTTGCTATCGCGTGCAATGCGAGGCAGTTGTTGACCTCGTTATTCTCGTCCAGATCCTTTCGTATCGAGTTCACGACTAGACGTAGGAAGTCCGAGTTCTCGTGCATGAGGAGTGTAACAGCAAGGTAACCCTGTCGACATCATGAGGTGTGCCATCCAGAACTGAAACGCTCCACAACCGTACGATCTGTTTCTCTGAATACTTTGCACTTGATATGAGGTTGACGGCTTCCATGTGTCCGACATCGACCTTGTAGCCGAGTATATATGTAAAGATGATCTTCGCGACATACCTGGCGACACACAAGCTCAGATTGAACGTGGAATGGAAGGCGATACACATGGGCTTACTTCTTCTTCTGATAGCCGTCAAGGTTTCCGTCTGGGAATACCCTGTGAGCCTGGAGGTCGCGACAGTGCCAGGAGAAGCCAGACCTTTGAACTTCTTGCGGATATTTGCCATCTCCTTGTTTATCCTCTTCTCCTCTAATTCACGCACGCGAGCCCCGCGGATGTCTGCAATGAACTGAAATGGTATCAGTTGAAGACCGCATTACAAGGACGGACGAGACTCGCCTGGGTTAAACCACGCATGTTGGCAGCCATCCTTGCAGGATTAGAGACTCGTCGGACGGTGTTGCAAAGACTGTCGGGGTGAGCGGGGCAGTAGATTGCTTCAATCAGTTACTGCGAGTGTGGGCGTCGACCTTTTAGTGGTCGTAGTAGCAGCAGCAGTAAGCGCACACATTCAAACGACTAGGCACTCGCACAAGTACACACTTGCAACGTAAACAACTCGCGCTTTCAGATTTCCGACACACATTAGGACGAGATATTAGACTACACGACGTCTATAAATGCCAATCGAGCTTTGAATGAAGGCTACGCGAGAGTCGACTCGGCGTGCCAGGTCGCGAATTGTACGCGGAACCGACACCAAAAGGCGATGAATAACCCAACCTCGATCCTGGTAGTTTGCTGGTGGAGAATGCGGGGGACGCCATTGGCGTCGCATTGCGAGAACTGGTTGCCGATTGTGTAGACATTCGCTCGTCGCTGTAGCGATTCAATATCCGTACGATGTCCCGCGTGATTGATTCTAGATCTGATAATTCCCGTGGAGACAAAGAAAGGTCTTTGCTCAGCCCTTCTTCGGCCGTTTCGTCCTCTCGCATAGGCATGCCCGCGAGATGGGACCCAGTGCGCATCTTGCTCATATGAATACCCTCGAATACCCGCAACATACAGGCCTCCATCATGACTTTCAAGTGTTGGAAATCGTTTAGAACATCCAAGTTTCCGGTGATGGGCAGCCATTCGTCACATTCGAGCCCGCGTTCAGTGACTTGAATGTCGTTCGCACCAAATAATAGATAGGTCATAGGATCGAGACGCGTCGTGTTGATGAGGTACATTTGTGGCGTTTGGCCCGCGATAGTGAGATTCTGTCGTTTCTCCGCATAGGCGTATATTTGCTTCTCTCCTTGGAGCAACGAAGTGTCCTCTTCGGACGATCTGATGTGTTTGCGGTGGTTCACACTACTCGGATGAATGAAGGTCGTCTATCGAGATCCGATCAGCTGACATGGCACGAGAGTGATGATGAGATGCCAGACCTTGTCGTGCTGTGTGCGCAATGTCATCTCACCCGTCCGGACCGCAGACTTGGGTTGGGTTGCAACAGCTACGAGGGCAGCAAGCAAGGGGTGGGAATGTGCATTGGCACTGAGTGCGGGCGGCACAGTCCATTCCCGGTCGCGTGCTCGGCCATATACACCTCCCTCGGCCGCGTCAATAACACCGGCTTGGTATAGGGATTGCAGAAGATGCCCTCGAACTTTGGTAATCAGTACTAGCGTTGACTTGGAGAGAAAGTTGTCAGTGCAGAATCGAGATGCCCGCGCATACTCGCCATGGCGGTACATCTCGTGCCACGCATCGTAAGCGTTCAGTATTGTCAGTGCATCAGATCTGAACTCCCTTGGAGACCATGTAGCCTTGACGGCAGCCGCCTCTGCTTTGAGTTGTATGGGTGAAAAGAAGGGATCTCGGTTTGTGAGGATCGCGGCTAGGGTCAGCGCTTTGTCGAGGCAACGGAAGAAGACGCCATACAGGACCAAACGGCCCATCTGTGCATCTACTGGCAGTTGGAGGAGGACGCGACCGAGTGACGTCAGGTTTTTCTGATGGTCCAAAGCACCCACCATCTGAAGGGCTTTTATGGCTGCTGCGACACGGTCGGCTGCAGGAGGCTCGATTGTTGCCGCGAGAACTTCCTCGACCTTCATTCCGGGGAAGCTCAGGGCCTTGACATGCATAACAACATTGCTCAGGTCTACACGTTTCATCTCGACCGTCTGATGCGGATGAAGGTTTGCGGCGCGAGTCTTGCTCAAGAGACCAAAGTACTTTCCAGGGCGATGCCTGCCTGCACGTCCGGCCCTCTGGTTGAGGTTTGATGAGCCAACCCATGCCGAAACGAGGGAGGATATGTGTCGATCGGGGTCAAACCGCAGTTCCTTGATTTTTGCGGTGTCAATGACGTAGACGACGTCTGGAATCGTGACCGAGGTCTCGGCAATGTTGGTCGCCAAGATGATACGACGAACACCGTTGGGAGGGGGATCAAAGATGACTTGCTGCTCGAAAAGGGGGATCGTCGAGTGCAGGACGTGGATGCTAAATTTTGTTTGGTCGTTGAAGTCGAGCGGAAGCCTACCATCTAACAAGATTCGTTGCACGGACGATATTTCCTCCCATCCGGGCAGAAATACGAGGACGTGACCTGAATCAGACTGTTGGAGGACGTGCCAAACGGCAGCAGATACAAGAGGGGCAGGCAATTCCAGTTCGTCCTCGATCAACAAGGGTTGGTGAGACGATGATGCAAGGGACGAAGCGGCGGCGTGATTGTGCTGGGTGTACGCCTCTTCCCGGGCGAGGTATCTGGAGACGGATTCGTCAGTGAAAACCCAGCCGAGTCTAGGTTGGGCCTTCATGTCACCAAGGAAGTCCTCCAAGAAATGTTTCACGACAGGAAAGGTGCGACCGGGGATTTGAATCGCCGCGGTCACGTTGCCGGCTGCATCAGGAAAATACTCTTGAAACAGGCGTGGATCGATGGTAGCGCTCATGAGAACGACTTTGAGAGGGAGGTTGTGTGCCTTGCGGTCCTCCATCAGACGCTTGAGCACGACGAGGAGAAGATCGGTGTCAATGTCCCGTTCGTGGACTTCGTCGACCAAAATATGAGTGACTTGGTCGAGTTTGGTGGCTACGAGGCCACCCTCTGACATGGCAGACTGGAGACGCCTGAGCAAGACGCCGATGGTGCAAAAAGTGATGGAACCGTGTTCTTCGGGCAGGTTTGACTCGAAACGAACGCTGTAACCAACAGAGCCACTTCCAACTACCTCGGCTCGTTCTTTTGCGACGCGGTCGGCGACACTGAGTGCTGCGAGACGACGAGGTTGGGTGCAAATGATGTTGCAGTGTGCGCCTTGGTCGCGGTCAATATGGTCATCGAGGATAAGCTGGGGGATCTGTGTAGTTTTTCCGGATCCGGTGGCTGCCATGCAGATAGTGATGTCGTTGTTTGATATGTGGGAGAGGAGGTCGTGAGAACGGGAGTAGATGGGTAGGGCGGCACGCATGGCTCGGATTTTCTCTGTGGATGGGTCAAGGAGATATGCGCGCCGCCTTTGGGCGAGTTCTGCGGACCTAGTTGCAGCGATGTGAGGGGAAAGGTAGCGAGGATAGGAGGGACGTGGGAGAAACAAGTGAGGAGCGGTCGTGGGCTGGTTCGAAGCTGGCCTGTTTTTGTAGAGCATGCTCTTCTTGATGTGGGAGCAGAGGTCGACGACATCGTCGGCGAGAGAGTTGCTGATAGCGAGGGAGACCTTTGGGGCAAGACCGAGGTCTTTTCCAGACTTTGCTGCGGTGACGTAACGCTTCCAGAGATCAGGATCGCAACTCTCGAGGTAGTGAGTGACGTCGAGATAGCACTGAACGTGTGCGCTCTTTTTAGAGGGAGCGGAACCCATGCCGATGCGACGACCGTCGACGGACATGATGGCTTGCCAGACAGGGTTGGTATGCTTGGCTTGAATGTATTGATAGTCGATGTCAGGCTTGGGGAAGCCATAGAGACGACAGTAGTAATCTATGAAGCTGCGTGCGCGCTCGTAGGAGACGGGGGAACCATCGGACAAGGTGGGCTGTGAGGGAATAGTGGGGGGAGGGGTAGGCTTGGATGGCTTGTCGAGCTGGAGGGGTGTCAGTTGTTGAGAGCGGGGAGGAAGGATGGGACGGACGAGACCGTGGTCGTGAAGCTGATAGAGGGCAGAAAGAGCACAGAGACGTTCTGCGGACTTTTTGTCCGGGTGATCGCCCGTGGCGGTGATCTGTGGGACGGTGTCGAGGTGGAGGGTGCATCTGTGAGAAGGGGGTGAGCGGGGGAGAAGGAAGGAAGGGAAAAGGACAGACCGAACGGTGCGACGACTGGCTGGGTCGACAAAGTCAGAGAAGGCGTAGTTGAGGGGGAGGGCGGAGAGGGCGGCAAAGTTGGCGACGGGGGACTTTGGGTTGGCTACGAGAGAGGGCTTGAGCGGCGGTCGTCGTCGTAGTAGCTTGTCCGGGCGCGCGGACGGCTGGACGGACAGGGAGCGCTTCATGATCCACCGAGTCAACATGCGGGTAGTCTACTCTCCGGCATTCTCCGCCCGTCGTCGGACCGCGTCCTCGATGCCACGGAGGTATTTGAGCCGCACCGCCCACCGCTTCGCCCCCGCCCAGTCCGCCCGCCCGACCGCCTCCTCGATCATCCTCATCGTCGTCCTCGTCTTGTCTGTCGATCGTCGGTCAGTACTCGTCTTATCGACAGCGCACGCACTCGCCATCGTTGACCTCCCCGACCCGCGCAAGAGTCTCCTCATTGCTACGCTCGATCCCCTCCCTCACTTCCATCACCTCCGCGATCAACTCCATGTCCTCCGCCTGCTCCGATTCCCCCACCTCCTGCCCGTTCCGTCGCAGCACATACATGATACGCTCCATCGGCGACAACAACGTCTTGTATGCCCCGTTCACCGCGTTCGACATCGCCAACGCCGCATCCCTCTCATCCTTTGTACTAGTTTAGTTTCCGTTGCCACTCTAGCCTAGAATACCTTACCTCGCTCCTCGTCGTCCACGCGTCCGGGTGACACAACCGTTGTGCCTCGAGAAACCCCCGTCTCAGATCGCCCTTGTCGACCACGAACGGGTTCGGCCCATACGGCAGTCCGAGCAGCTCGTGGTGTGTGATTGAGTCGTCCACCCTCCCAATGTATCTGCACCGTGGACACACCGGCAACGCAGTGGACAGACCCGTCCCGCACGACGGGCATGTCCCCGTCCGAGTCATGCCCGTCGTGTATCCCCTTGCCAGTCTTCCCGCGCCAAGTTTGCGGAGCTGGTTCAACATGTTCAACATGACAGCCGCATCCTGCCACTTCCTCTTTTATTCCCCACTCCACGCATGTCCCTCCCTCCCCATCTACGCGCGGACGACCCCGCCGCTGCAGACCCCGCACGCCGTCGTCTTCTTCGCAAGTCCACCTTGCTTCGTTTCTCCTCTCCCTTCTCCCCCTCCCCCAACACCTCCTTTCCCCCTCCCTTCCCAACCGACCACCTCACAGACGACATACACATCGACCTCCCTCCGGACGACATTCACATCGACTATCCCCATCTCCCTCACACCCCTGACGACAAGGACATATATCGTTGGGCCATCTTGTACGAAAATCAGAGGGGGTCCGTCTCTCCCCTCCTTCCTCTTCCTTCCTTCCTCACCCCCTCTTAGAATCACCCTCTTCTCCACACCTTTCTATTCCCCCCTCTCCCTCCTCCCATCCGACCCACAGCCATTCACCATACCCCACTCCCACAACTCTCTCCCAAATCTCTCCCTCCATGACTACCCCCTCCCAGACGGCACCTGGCGCTGGGTCTCCACCGCCTGGATGATCGACATGCGAACAGATCTCCCACAGGTACAGCATGACGGTTTCGAATACAACTGGCACTTCCGTGATAATCACTGGCACGCCCAAATCGGAAAACTCGGCGCCGGCACATGGGTCAGACGCAGGCGCTGGGTCAGGCTCATGATGCGTCCTTCAATCCATACGCATCCACACAAATTCCCCTCCATTGCAGATCATCCCGCCATTTCTTCCTCACCCACTCTTCCGCACCCGACTTCCCAATCATCCTCAGTCGAGCTGCATCACGATGTGTCCCATGTATGGAACGGAGACGAACAAGACTGGCAACACGTCCATCGCCTGCTCAAGCACCTCGGACGCGACGGGCGCAAACTCGAACTCTGGCGAACGTGGCTCGGTCCCTATGCACAAACACACCCATCCGACGCTCCGTCCCCGTCCTCCCACCTTGCTCTTGAAAAACGTCTCTCGGATGTCGTACCTGATGGAAACTCTCCTCCTCTCGTGCATCTCGTCCCCATCCTCAGAAATCATGTACGTGTACTCTCTTCATCTTTGCGGACTAACTGGAACACGCATGCGGCCTAGGGAGAGGCTATTCTCCACTCCTTTGTATTTCCTGACTCACGCGCACAGTTTCTTGAACTCGTGAGACGGGCCGGGCTCACAGAAGACCTCGAACGTTGTCTCGGACGTGCTTTCTCGACAACTAATGTTGATTTCTGGAGTTATGCCGACAACTTGGACAAACTCTTGGACAAGGATTGAGATGGAATATTTATCGGCACTATCTCACACTCAGGGTCTTACTGTATATATATTCTTCAACAGTTCATTTCAGGTGGCGACAGCCCATCTGTAATCACATGGACCGTTGACAGTACCTTGTATCTACTACGCTTGTAGTTCGGGTCATCGATGACACTCTCATCCTCGCCCCCATTCAAGTCGGCCCCGTCATGGAAGACGGTCATAGAGAGCATCTCTGACGACCCCGACCATCCCGTGCAAATTGCGCTGCGTACATACTCACTCTGCCTCTCTCTCTCCCTTGGCCCCGTATTGCTGCCAGTGATCTTTGCACCGGTCATCCACCACCCAAAAAGTTTCAGGGCGCGGGCAAGGGCCGTTTGGCGCGCACTCTCGAGGGAGTTGCGGCCGACCGGGTTCGCCTCGGCAATCACAGCCGCTGTTGCGGGCGGAGCAGCCCTGCAACGACTCTGGGACATGCTGGAGCGTCCATATAACCGCCATTGGGCCTGGACACAGTATATCAACTCCAAGTTATCGCCATGGAAGCGAGCATTTCTGGCAAACGTACTCACCTCGTCACTCGCAGTCACCCTCCTACGATGGAGGGAGCGTCGACGGGCCGGAACAGCATCCCCCACCCTGGACCTCAGCTTACTGATCCTCGTTCGCGCACTTGACGCGTCGGTACAGGCGCTCCTTCTTCGAAAGGCACGAGAGACTACTGCGCGACGGGCCCATGCCATTTCACTAGCGTCACGACCCTCTGGGCTACCCGACACTAGGTTGCCCGACGAGCAGCAGTGCAAAGACTTTACCACAAAGTGGCAAAAGAAAGTTGCGACGCATTGGGATGCACTTGTTTTCTGGGCCAGTTCCGCAAGGTTCGTGACGGTGCATCCTACAGCGTTTTCGGTCGTTTACTCTTTCACCAAAGGATCATGTGGTGCTTCTTCTATCAACCTCAGAGGTATGTTATAGATATTCGACTCGTGTTGCGTCTGACTTGATATGTGATCCCAGATTGCCTTCCTCCTATGTGAAATGGTATGGTTCGATGATCCATCCCCCCACATTGACGTCACGTTCCTCCTCGCAACAGGATAGGCTCTTTTGCTAACGTTGACAGGAGATTATTGGAGGTCCTCCGCGCTCGCCGTGAAGGCACATGGTCATATATTCACAGTCCATCCGCAAATCACGACATCCTTGAATCCTTGACCAAAGAACTCGGACATCCCCCATCATGGGGCGACCCCACTGTTCTGCCTGCGTACGGGGGCAATCTCGCCAATGAGGCGTGGAAACATCTAGGAGTTGATGGGCGAAATGGTGTTGGGGGATTGCCCTGCGAGCTTGTGCATGGCGGCATCAGTACAAGGCTTGGGATTCACGATAGCTGTATTACCAACGCCATCATAAGAGCCACATATGCTTTCGCTGAGGCACTCGCCATTCATATCCCCGTAAGTCCGTGCTACGCAGACATTCGTATGGCTTCGCGATTCAACGAGGCTTCAGGTCCATTTCCTTCCAATGCTTTTTACCAAACCTAGCTTAATCTTGCGTCCCCGTCGTGCTTTACCTGCACTCCTATCAGCTATCCAAAGTGCGACCTTTCTTTCGACGTTCCTCTCCTCGTACTGGTTCGCAGTCTGCTTTACACGCACTCTCGTGTTAGCTCGCCTCTTTCCCCAGGTCTCGCACGAACTGTGGGACGGTCCTTATGGGTGTACTCTCGCTGGTTCGCTAGTGTGTGGGACAAGTATCTGGATTGAGAATGCAAGGAGGAGAGGGGAGATGGCACTTTACGTTCTGCCCAAAGCTCTAAGGGCTTCGATATCGGAAAAGTGGTTGTGCAGTGGGCACCCAATGGTCCAGGCTGCGGAAAGGTAAGTCCACGAGCGACTCGACCCTGAGTTGCGCTTCTGAAACCACGATGTTGTAGCTTAACGCTTATCTTATCTTTGGCATCACTCTTGACGTTTTCTGTCCACCAACCAGAGTCCTTAAGAGGTCTGTCGAGATGGACGTTGGCTTTCGTCATGAAAGG
>JBBPLY010000002.1:33335-49821 GCA_038090035.1 Xerocomus nothofagi | reverse complement strand
ACCTAATCCCGGTTTCTGGAAAAGGGTCAGGAGAGAAATCGCTACAGGCCCCTCAACTCCCGCGGATTCGGCCACTGGCTGATTCTGACTACCACGAAGATTGACTCCCACTGACCATGGACAGCATGCATTACCCGTAGACGATAAATATGGATGTGATGAGACAGATCGAGTCTCTGATTACCCACCCCAGAGATGTAGTGCACAATCATAGAACGAACAACTCGCAACCAAGGTATCGCCTCCGCCTTCATGATACTGGAAAGACCAATCAACCCCGTAAGCGAGAGATTCGTGGTCGTCAAATCGTTTCGCTATCTTGTGGCTAGTGTCCTCCGCGAGCAAACTTTTTTCCGACCCGTTACTCGAAGAGTGAAAACGGACGACTTTGCAGCCATCGTGCATACACGCGACAAGGAGGTCGCCCTTGCGTTCCGCGGATGGATGCCACTTTACCCGCCAGGCTCCACCGCCGACGTCCACGTCCGTTAGAGCGTTCAGTGGCTTGCGTGCGTCAAAAAGGCGAACTTTGTTGTCATAACTACACCAACGTTAGTTTCGCCTCGAGCCCCTTCGAACGCGACTTGCCTTCCAACAGCGATTAAATGCTCTATATGTGGGTGGCTTTGAATTGTAGTTACCCCCGCATCAAACCTGCGCAATTGATTTACACTGTTCAACTCTCTGGACTATTGGCTTCGCGTCTGTGCATACCGTTTATTGACGAAGAAAGGCCGATCAAAACCTTGTCGTTCATCCCAACCTTTCATCTGGAGATCATCTCCGCCTAAACTCAAGAATCAGATACGCAATCGTGCGAAGCAAACACGTTACCCGAGTATATTACGGAGTTGTCCCAGTAATTCCACGCCGCGATCCATGGCTCGTGGTCATGGGCATGCCATTTGTTAGACACAACAAGCTCTCCCTGGGAACATGGCTTGAGAAGCGACAACGACCCATTCGATAGCGACACGATCAAGTTTCCAAGGCCGCTACAATAACATCCGTTATACAACGATGATTTTCGGTGATCAAGGCTTGCCCGCACTTTGTTGTACATCGGCGGTTTGACCAGTCAATGGAAAGACATAGGACATCATCCGGCGCACAGGAGAGCCGTTGGAGTGGAGCTAACCTGTCCTGACCGCGGACCATCATCACAATTTTTCCGATAGGACGAGATGATAGACACCTCGTGAGCTAGCCATTCATGCAAAGATATGTTCCCTTCAGAATCAGCGATGCCCAAGACTGGAGTGCTTGTAGGTGACCTATGACACCTGATAATGTGAGCGACACAGACTGTTCCGTCGAGATGTTAGCCACCATTTTAGATCGAGAACCGCCGGCAAATCGATTTCTTGGAGTTGCGAACTGATAAAAACTTTAAGGTGATCCCGGTAAACGGTAGTGTCTCGACTCACAAGCCGCTCCGATCGGAGGATGATAGTCTGAATACCAAGCATTTGCCTCTTCGACTCTGAATGGGTTTTGGTGCTGTCGGCGCATCGTCGGCGTCGTCGTCGTCAGCGGTGGACTCTAGGTTATATGTTCCACAGACAACGATATCTCGAAAGCCATCATGGGGACAGAATTCGACCGCATCTGCGGGCCAGATAGTGTTGAGCATCCAGACGCGAGGTAACCTGAAAAGTACGACTTGCCGTACACCAAAATGGGCGGCAGATATCCCAGATTTCAGTGACAGACTCTGGCATCCACATCGGGGTCCACCGTTCTGTCCCCTTGCAAAATTTAATCCAACAGCTACTACGTAGTACTTTTAGTCTTTTACCGCAACGAATCTGCGTTCATGATTTATCATTCACGTGACTTTGGTGCTGGAAAGTTCTGGGACAGGGGGTCGAGGTTGATCTTGCTTCCATCTGCGGTGGCCCACGTAGTCGACGAACTGGAATGACCTCTCTCAGGTACAGACACGCATCGACCAAACTTGAATACTCGCTTATGCTTATTCTCCAAGACACGAGTTCTACGAAACAGATGAGAAACTGATCCTCACGGTGTTCGACCGAGGGGCCGATCCTGAAGCAGTGTCTGTACATTTTGAACCACGAAAGGTGGATCCAAGGTGCTTTATCAAACACTTATTTTGCTGAAGAACGGCAGCTTCTGTACGAAAATGGAGACAAGTTCTTATCGCTTCAGCCTTTAAAGGGTCAGATCGACCCTACCAAGAGCGATTACACAGTAGGCAGGGTTAAAGTCGAGATTCAACTCGCGAAGATGGTCCAGGGACGATGGGGGGGTCTTGTTGGCGATGCTCCTGATCGTATGCCGTTTCAGCTCTCGTCATGCATTACAGTACTACAGTGACTTAGCATTTGCAGTTTCCGCTGCGCCGTCTTCGTCAGAAATTCTGCTTGGTCACCAGAAGAAGAACTGGGAAGGCATCACTACAAAAATCCTCACCGGCGAGAAGGAAAAGACTACGGAGGAAGATCCTAATATTGGCGGCGATAGTACTGTCAATGCCTTTTTCCAGAATATCTTTGCAGACGCAGACGATGACACGAGACGTGCGATGACGAAGAGTTTCCAGGAAAGCGGCGGAACAACACTGAGCACAAACTGGGAGGAGGTGAAGAAAGCGGCAGTCCAAGTAAAACCTCCAGCAGGGAGCGAGTGGAAGAAATGGAATTAATACCATCTCGTACTGAGATCCCGATAACGGCGAGAAATTGTCTATGACATTTAGATGTACGTTCTGGTTGGATTTCTGACACAGTAACCTCGACGCTGGGAAATTCCCTGTTGATCGCTTGTGAGATAGCTTTAAGCTGGATCTTTCAGCATGTGGCCCGTGTTCGCTAGTCTGGATTGTTGCTGGTCAGTTTTTCAGAAAGCATGTTACTGTAACTCTCAGCGAGCTTCGAGGTTATGCAGAACAACTCGAGCTCCAGTGTTTGCCCAAGCGTCGCCGTACGAACGCGCAAAGGAAGTCTGGAAATGATCTCAAAACCTGAAACCATGCGCGGCATGAGAAAAGGTTCCGATACATCCCCCGGACAGCGGGTCGGGAAAAATCGTGCGGTCAGACGAATTCCCGTCGAACTCCTTCAAATCATGTCGCCACTTACCCTCGTCGTCGCTGCAACATCGAAAAATGGTATCGGACGGAGCGGCACCATGCCTTGGCACATCCCAAAGGACTTGACATACTTTAGCCGAGTCACGACCAACACACCCGCTGCCCAGGCGAACGTGGTAATCATGGGCAGGAAAACTTGGGAGAGTATCCCGCACAAGTTTAGACCACTGAAGAAACGGATCAATGTTGTGCTTAGCCGAAGCAATGATTATGATCTGTGAGCCGATCCTGAATACTCTGATCCATTGGCTAACAGAGCACCAGGTTGTCCGAAGACACAGCAGCATTCTCACCGAACAATTCGATTCATCTGTGCTCCGACCTGAAAAGTGCAGTAGAGACTTTTAGGTCCAAAAACAACGTCCACCGTCTGTTCGTTATTGGAGGGTCCTCAGTGTATCAAGACGCACTAGCACCCGGACCCCAGGGTTCGTCGTTGCGAGCAGATCGTATCCTCATAACACGTCTTTATAACCCGGAATTTGAGTGCGACGTGTTTTTCCCCGATGTTTTGGGTGGTGCAGGATGGAGAAAGGCAACCTGCGAGGAACATAGCGCATGGGTCGGATTTGAAGTTCCAGCAGGGATTCAAACGGAAAATGGCATCGAATTCGAATTTCAGATGTGGGTTAGATCGTCTGAGCAGCAATTTGGGACAAGTGGGTAGGATCCTTAGAAATCGCATCTGACTACTGCCGTATCGACTGACACAACGAATAACTTATGTTGTGATGCTCAACGCAGTATGCTGTTGCAATCAGGCGGGGAGAACATGCTACGTGGGTCTGTCTGGGAAGCTACCCTTGCCGCTTCATGGGAGTCAATGATGCAGGCATATATGAGTGACGAGCACCTCATACCTGTTTATGTTTGGGATCCTTTGAACAGATAACATACACCCTCCCCTTGCGTATTACGATGCTGCAGCCGTCGCACATAACCTTGACCGACGACCTGACCTTCATCCCCCTTGCGAAGGCTTGGACCGGTGATATAGTAGGGGAGGTAGAACATCCGACTGCGACACGATGAGGATGAATGATAGTTGCAGCGCGAAACCGCGCGAGAAGTGGACGACTCGAAGCGAGCAAAGCCCTCAACATGATGGAAGGAAAGAGCTTTCAGAATGTCGCCCACGTCACGTGCACGTCATAACGAGGCCTGGTCGGATTTAAGTAGGGCAAGACTTAGCCGGTTGCTGTGTAATATCATTTTTCCAAGAAAAAGAAAACATCAAATTCATCAGGATGATTCAGTCACGATACTGCTACTAGAAGCACAAGCACCTCTCGTCCTCCACCGGTCACACTTCAACTACTCAGGTACTTTGCTAACGGATGGAGCGCGTGCACGAGGGCACTGTTAGCCGAGCGTCCAGGACAGCTGCATTCGTGTTGTTCGTTGCTGGTCTCCTCGCATTTGTAGCCGAGACACAGACGACTCAGGTTGGTGATTCGCATTGATCTGTAGAAATAGCCTGATCTTTGTCCAGTACTTACAGACCACACTGGGATACAAGCAGCCATACTTCATATTGTAGGCTCAGACACATGGAGGTGACTAGTTGGCTGACGTGAGACTCCAGTTACATTGTCCATTCATCCTTCTTGCTGTCTTTCCCGATTCATTTGATCTACGTATTATTCAGGACGAAGCATGGGCTTCGTCCACTATTAACCGGACTCAAGTTTGCTCTCACTGCACAGGTGATAACTTGGAATTCTGGCCGTTCTTCCTTCTCGATTGGAAGTCTCTCCATGGCGAAATCTGTCCTTCTCATATGCTGTATCACGGCATTTTATAATCTCCCGGCTCTGCTGTGGTTTTTTGCAGTTCCCCTAACTTCGTGCGGTGTCTTGTTTCTCATCTTGGTATTCACTGACGTTTGTCCAGGGTCACGGACGTAACAGCAATTTGGAATGCAAATGCGTTTTTTGCTTACATCTTTAGTGTAAAGCTGCTGGAAGCAAAATGGGGTACCCTCCACCTGTTCGCGGTAACCACCGCCATTTTAGGGGTTCTTATCGTGGTGTATGGCGGGGCTACTATTTTATCACCACATTCACAGCTAGTTCAAGCGAATATGTCCAGTATATCCGAGCCTTTCATTGGGGACATGTTGGTTCTGGTCGCATCGGTCCTGTATGGTCTCTATCAGGTGCTCTACAAGAGATACATCGCGCTACCATTCGTCTCAGAGCCACCCACCGAATCCGGCCATTACCGCCAACTTCCAGGTCGTGCTATAGATGAAGATAGTGCTGACACGCTTCGTGCGGACGACGTCATATACCCACCACCATTTGGATTACATTCCAACCTAATCACAGCAACCATCGGCCTCTGTACCCTGCTCGTGTTCTGGATCCCAATACCTCTCTTACACTATTACCATATCGAGCGTTTCCGACTACCACCAAACGCAAGTACAATGATGGCGATCATAGGCATAGCAGCATCAGGCGTGGTCTTCAACGCTGGGTTTATGGTGGGGCATAGTCTTATCTGAACTTGGTGTCTCGCGGGTCTCAAGGATGGATCGTTTGACAGATATTGTTAGGAATTTGGGGTCCCATCGTGACATCGGTTGGGAACTTACTTACCATAGTCCTGACGCTCATCTCTGATCTGAGTTTCGGTACGGTCGCATTGACGTTTGGAGGGCTGCTGGGAACTGGCATGATTATTTGTGCATTCGGGGTTCTAGTTTACGATATGTTCCGGGTTGGACACCCCTGACACTGACTGAACAGCTGTATTGATAGCCGGTTTCTATGTAGATACATACATCCTTTCGAGGAACAATCTCAAACAATGCTTGCCAAACGATAGCAATATCATTATATCACAAACCAGAAAAAAAATATGCGATGAGTTAAGTAACAACCCGAGAAGTAGTAAAGCTAACAGATTGGATTTCAATGTACCAGAAGAGGACTTGAACGTAGGCAAGGTGAAGGTGCAGCTCCGAATTGCACGGATACGCGAAAGAAGCGAGAAAATGAGCGTAGATGAGATTGCGGGTAGGTTACAAACTTGTGCCTTCAACCAAAGAGCGTGCCAAAAACTAGGAACGGAATGAACAGGGGGGATATCAGTTATGAGAGCGGGTAGGGTAACGGTCTGGGAACTGAAAATGAGCACAAGGAGCGGGAATGGATCGATCGATGGGGGAGGTCATGGGTACCCAAATCGTCTCGTTCCAGTCGTGCACAGAGACAGCCTAAATAAAATACGAATCGATCACCAACGGTAAGGGCATCGTCGTCTGTGGCCCAGCAACCTCAGGTCGGAAAGGGTCATAATGTATTACTACGGAGTCGTCGCCATGAGACTGCCAAAACATTCAAATTGATGGTCCATTTCGTCATTGAACATCCCTTACCTCTTGCGTTTGGCCTTGGTCATCTCTTTCCGTAGTGCAGGGCCGTCTAATGGCTTGAGCAGCTCAAATGCACAAAGTAGATCTTCGGACACACTATAGCAAGGAACGTAAGACCGACAGTCTGCCTGGAAGAAACTGAGGCACACCTCATGCAAGCCCCATAATTGTCGAACTCTGGCGCCAATGAATGAGTAAGGTCCCCCTAAAAGGAAAAAGAACACCGACAAACCTCCACAATAGTTTGGAGCACTAAACACGGTGACCAATGTCCGGTCGTTCCAAAACTCATAACCGTCCTCTACTACCATATGCGCCCGACAGATCAAATCCATGTCGTACCGCACCAGGAAGTCGTTAATCACCGCTTTCCCAAAACAGTAGCTAACGCCACGTTCATTGTCCTCCCAATCTAGTGCGGTATCTGACGGATCCGACCATAACAAATCATTGAGTAGCCCATAGTCAGGAACGTCCGTGGGTCGCTGTATACGCTTGATATCATCCATCGAATGGAGCGAGGGTGAAAGGCCGCCATGTACGCAGAATATTTTTGAAGCGACGACAGCTGCGATGGGCAGGCAGTTGAAGACGTCTATGAATGTTTTCCACGTTTTGATGTTACATCTTCGCTTGCATTCGTCATAAAAGCCATACACTATGCAAAAATGAGCGCTGCGAATGGCAGTGCCTATCAAAGACAGACCTCGTGTCACGTTCGCGCATTCATGATTACCCCGCAAGAGAAAGAAATTCTCAGGATACTTGATCTTGTAGCACAGCAAGAGGAGGATGGTTTCCAGACTTTGCTTGCCTCGGTCTACATAGTCGCCCAGGAAAAGATAGTTCGCAGAAGGAGGAAAGCCACACATTTCAAACAATCGGATAAGGTCTGAATATTGCCCATGAACGTCGCCAACGATCTTGACGGGTGGTGATAGCTCGATGAGCGTGGGTTGGCTAAGGAAAACCTCCCTTGCTGCCTGACATATGGCAACAATCTCTGCGTTTTTCAGACAGAGAGACTTGCTGACTTTGCCAGTGTAACCGACGTCCAAAAGACGCTGAATCATATCGTCAATGTCGAATTGCTTGAGCTTCTCTTTTCCGCCATTTCCGGAAGGAGTGAGGGAGTCACCCAACGGGAAGCTGCTTGCTGCTGACCCTGGGGTAAAGGAAGAGGCCATTGTCGATGTGGAGAGTATGGTTTGTGTGATTGGGATGTCGAGAGGGGCGGGAGATGGCTTTGCAGAGGGTGCCGAAGTAGATGATGCTGGTGTGGGCGAGAGCAAAGAGGACGAAGAGAGGTTGTTGGGGGAGGGGGAAAGGGTGGAGAGGGGAATGGCGGGCGAGCCTGGCTGTTGGAAACCGCTTCCACCAATCGGAGTTGTGCTACGGTCTGTGTTGTCTACGGATGCGGCGGCGCTGCGGACTGCATCGTACTCGTGGGCAGCGCTTTGGGCAGTGTTTGGGTGGAGAGAAGCACGAGGGAGGGCGTCGTGGGGGCTAGAGTCGCCAATGTCTTCAAAGGGGCCGTCTTGAGGTGGAACATGGTCTTTCTCCTTTGCAGCCTTTTTGGACTTTTTGGACTGTTGTTGGCCCATTGGGGGGGCCTTGGGCGCGGGAGTAGACGAGGTTGGCTGTGTCTGCAAAGACTGTGGCCGCGACCTGGATAACTTGGAGGTGAGCACGGAGAGCAGGGCGGGCGCCAGCTTAGGGAAGACGTGACTGTCGATCACCCAGACGGTGCAGGTCGGGCGCGCGCTGGGGGGGGGGTGAATGTCTATCCTTGTTTGTTCACTTGTTTGCCACACGAGACGAGCACGCAGAGACATTTTCATTAACATGCGGCGTATAAGACCCGTACAATAATATCCCCCCCTCTGTCGCTCAGAACTTGCCAAACGTCTTGGTGGATGCCTTGTTCTTCACCACTCGTAGCACGTTGAAACGCACCGTCTTCGACAGCGGTCGACATTGACCTGATCCTCTCTCTTCAGCAGACGTCGTGTCGGCCCCACCGCTCTACTCACCGATCGTGACCGTATCGCCAATCTCCGCACGGAACGCGGGAGACACATGCGCAGCCAGGTTCTTGTGTCTCTTCTCGTAACGGTCTGCGCGGCATACGTCAGAACCAGACTAACCCTGCACGCCCTCAACGCACTGTACTTGGGGACGTAGTGGAGGTAATCACGGCGAATGATGATCGTCCGCGTCATTTTTGTCGAAACAACTTTGCCAGTCAGGATCCGCCCACGAATCGAGACGTTGCCGGTAAAAGGGCACTTCTTGTCTATGTGCGCCACGTGCAGCCGTACATGGACTTGGAGGGCTCGGGAACGAACATACCGATGTAGGTGCCCTGAATAGCTTCTGATGGGGTCTTAAATCCTAGACCGACGTCCTTGTACCATCGCTTGTCTTTTGTCGAGACCTTCTTGCCGCCTTCACGAGGCGGAGAGCCCAGATCAGTACCTCTAGACCGAGTAAACAGCCATCAGCCCGTACCGCGGATTTTAGCATTCTGGAAAAGATGTTGCTTCTGGAAAGCTTTCTCGATCTACAGAGGGTTGTCGAGGGTATGTTTCCAGGATAGTGCCGGCACGCACCTGTTCAGCCATTGTAAAACTTGCTCTCGGGGGGAACGACGGCGCGTGTTTGGACTGGCCTGAGCCCGACGTGGGTGACTTGTTGATCTGCCTTGCTCGACCAAGCCACAAGCCATAAACTATACAGACACCGGCATTTGCCGCGTCCAGTAAAATACATCGATATCGATCAGACTGGCCGCCTTTCTGCACAAAAGTATGTAATGAGAATAATTGCGAGCCGAGGATGCGCTCGGCCATACCGTTCGGTCGGCGACGCGCATCGGTTACGGATGTTCGTCGGTCGCACGCTCGTTCGCGTCGCCGCATACATGCACAGACAACAAACGCTGCGTACGTTCCCCGAATCCGTGACCACGACCATTTCCTTAGACGACATCGAACAGGAAAATTCCTCGAGATGCCGAAAAACGTCAAGCCCACTGCCCCCCAACAGTCTAGTTTAGCTGAAATGTGGGGTGCGGGGAAAAAGAAACGGAAAATGGACCAATCGCCACCCACTGTAGCCTCGGAGGACAAAGAGCAAAATGATGCAGCGAACGGGGAAGGGCGTGATAGAACACTTCCTAGCTCGCCTGGTGTGTGAGCGTAATCTGTTCTTTCTCTTCCGACTCAACGTGCCTTCTTCAGCCAAATCCCAAGGTAGGGGATCGCTGTCACCCAAACGTACGGCTTTCTACCACATGTTCCGAAAGCATGGAACACTGAGACGAATATTGCACAGATCACACCAAGAAGAGACGCGTCGCAGATTCGGACGAAGAAGGGGTGGCTTCAAAGCCGCTCAAGGAAAGTCAGTCGCGTCGTTCGCGAAAGTCTCCGTCACGAACAGTAGCCGCCCCCGGTGCTGAGAGCCACCCACCTCCAAGTGTCGTCAAAGGGAAAGGTAAACTTCAAGCACAGTCTGCTACTCCGGAAGACAACGACGAGCCCACCGCTAGTGCAACAGAGGAGGAGAAGGAGGAGGCTGCAGAGGACGCATTACAATCTGACGAAGATACGACCCAAAAGTATGTTTTCGTTCGAGTTTCTGCCAGATTCATGCATCATTACTCGCAAGCGTGGAAGAAGCATTGTCGCGCACAAGCGAAGTGGACATTGAAGGTGGCTGGAAAGTCGGAGCACCGTACGTAGAGTATTCGCATTCAAAACGCGAAAGCATCCCTCGAACAGACTCCCTAGGGTACCTTACGCAGCTCTCACCAAGGCATTCACGCTGATCGAAGCAACCACCAAACGATTGGAAAAAACATCATTGCTCACGAGCTTCTTTCTACTTGTTATGCGACGTAGCGCCAAAGGAGATACTCACTCACTCTTGCAAGCTGTCTATCTATGTATAAACAAGGTACGGAGTAACCCAAAGACGAGATTCTAGTGATCGTTTTACTCTTTATCAAGCTAAGCCCAGACTATGTCGGCTTGGAGTTGGGAATAGGAGAGAGTCTCCTTATCAAAGCGATTAGCGAGTCCACGGGTCGGAGCCTGGCGGTAGTCAAGGCGGATCTCAAGAAAGAGGGCGACCTCGGCTTGGTCGCATCGGCAAGTGTGCAATATCTTAGCCTCACAGCACTAATGACGAGAATGTTCTCCGCAGAACTCCAAAGCCAGCCAGAAAACGTTATTCAAGCCCAAGTCTTTGACAGTTCCACTCGTATTCACTAATCTGAAGGAAATTGCACTCTCCTCCGGTCATTCGGTGAGCCACAACCCGGAAGAACCTCTGATTCGTTGGCCTGACTGTGACTAGTCGCAAACGAAGAAAGTATCCATCATCACCAAACTACTGGCAGCATGCCAAGACAGTGAAGCAAAGTATATTATCCGCAGTCTGGAAAGCAAGCTTCGGATAGGAAACGCTGAGCGAACCGTCCTTGTTGCATTGGCCCACGCAGCCGTCCTAGCAGAGAGTGAGGAATGTGAGGGTTTCCAGATGCTATCTGTTTCGGCAAGTTTATCATTCACTACAGGCGGGAAAAAGTGGAGCGCAGACAAGCTTTCTAGTCGTCTGGAAGAGGCGGCGAATATTATGAAGTCTGTGTTCAGGTTCGGCTTTCTCTGCCATTGCGGATGTGCCGCTTACCGCCCGCTAGTGAACTTCCTAGCTATGATCTCGTCATTCCTGCTCTACTTACCCATGGTATTGACGATCTTCATTCTACGTGCAAGCTGACACCCGGTGTACCCCTCAAGCCTATGCTTGCCAAGCCCACGAAGGCTATTGGTGAAGTCCTCGACCGCTTCGAAAACAAGCGATTCACATGCGAATACAAGTACGACGGGGAGCGCGCACAGGTTCACAAGCTTCATGACGGTGTTGTTGGGGTATTTAGTAGGAATTCTGAGGACATGAGTAAAAAATACCCCGATCTCGTCGAGCAGCTACCACACGTGGGTATATTTCTTGTCGGACAGTTCGCTTTTTCCTGACATCTATCTAGTGCATTAAGCCGGAGACGAAGTCGTTCGTTTTCGATGCAGAAGCTGTCGCTATAGACAAGATGACAGGGAAACTCATGCCGTTCCAAGAGCTCAGTAAACGCAAACGGAAAGACGTGAAGGTCGAAGATATTCAAATTCGAGTTTGCCTCTTTGCCTTTGACCTTCTCTATTTGAACGGAGAGGTATGCCTAATTGGGTGTCGTTACGACAAACTAATGATGGTACTGAAGTCATTGTTGCAAAAACCGATGGTAGAGCGTAGAGAATTGCTGCGACAACATTTCCAGATTGTTCCAGGAGAATTTGGCTTTGCTAGGTCGTCGGATGGCGAGACGACCGAGGAGATTCAAGCATTCCTTGAAGAGAGCGTCAAGGATGGCTGTGAAGGACTCATGGTGAAGATGCTCGAGAGCGACGAGAGCCATTACGAGCCAAGTCGACGTAGCGTGAACTGGCTGAAGGTGACATGGATTATTCGGTGTTATATCGTGCATTCATTATTTCGTCCAGCTTAAGAAAGATTACCTCGCCGGCGTCGGTGACTCACTTGACCTCGTTGTAGTCGGTGGATACTACGGAAAAGGCAAACGCACCAATGTTTATGGTGCATTTCTACTGGCATGCTTCGACGCGGAATCCGAGGAGTATCAAACTATTTGCAAAATTGGAACCGGGTTCAGCGAAGAGACGTTGCAGACCCACTGGGATAACCTTCAAGTACTCGAGACGGAAAAGCCTCGGGGAGACATCAAGGTTGGTGGGGCCAAACCTGACATATGGTTTGAGCCCAAGATTGTCTGGGAAGTCCTCGCCGCCGATCTGAGCTTGAGTCCAATATACACCGCTGCACAAGGATCGGTACGAGTCCCATCGTCTCATGATGATTAAGCTGATGAGAATGACGATGACTATTCAGGTAGAACAACGTGGTATTTCATTACGTTTTCCTCGGTTCATTCGAGTGAGAGATGATAAGTTGGCCGAAGATGCCACTGGACCAGAACAAGTAAGGATTTTTATGCCCAGCACAGTATTTACGCTGAGCCATGGATCAGATCGCGGAGATGTATGAACGGCAGGCACTGGCTCATCGTAAAGGCAAGAATGTGAAAGAAGGGGACAGGGATGATGGATTCTGGTGATATCATACATTGAGAGCATAAGTTGTACTACTCTGCAATGCCTAGGCAGTCTTTGGGATCAATCGAGCACTAAATACGAGTGATTGAACGTACAGCACGGCTTAGAGTCACTTTGCGTCGGACTTGCCGAGTTCTTGAAGGGCTTGAGTGACTGAGCCTTTCGAATCAGCCCCAGTCAAGCCATATTTCTTTTCGCGACCGCCATAATACCAGTAGTTGACGAAGCGTGCCCCTTGGACGGACTGGGCTATAGCATTGGATGTATGACATACGAGCAGCAAGTAGTTCCGAGGTTGCACTCGCCAAGCTGCGAGGAACATCAGTGACAGGTTTACGGAGAGCGGAGAACCGAATACCGACCAAACCGCGTGAAGACCAAGCTTGAAAGGGGCGGTCAGTCTAGAAGTCGGAGCACACGGGGAGGTGAGACGGACGAGTAGCAAGTAAGGGTGGCAGTCATGGTGCCGGATATAACTTCTTCATCTTTGCTCAGATCAGAGAGGGCAGCCAAGGGGAGGCCGAAGTTGGCAACCTGGGAGAAGGGTAGTATGGCGTGATCAGGCAGGGTATGGAAGGACTATGGACTGACTGGTCCCCAGAAATGGGTGCCTGAGAAGAAGAAAAGTCAGAAAAGCTGGAGAGGAGGGGAAAGGTTTTTGTACTAACTAAAGAAATATTCGCGGGCCGCTGGAGACCTGACCCAGGTGAAGAAGGTGGAAGCCATGAAGGAAACGAGAACGCAGTCGATCGAGAGAAAGTAGTGCCATCGTCACGTGATCCCTCCCTCCCCCCCGCACTGCGTCACGCGCGTCGGGTGCAGCGTATCGTCGAACGGACGGACGGACGGGGCGTCGGGCGTCGTTCTGTGCAACGAAAAAGGTGCGATAATATATGGCGGGCACGACGAGAAACATCGCGGGCGTCTTTCGTCCAAGAATGGCAAGCGAAGCCTCGTACACGTTGTACATTTCGACCTGCCACCAGCCATGCACCAGGCTGCTGGCAATTCTTTATCGCTCGGCCCAGCTTTCTACTGACCGTCATGCACAACGCCTTCCCCCAGAACCATAAACCCGCCTATCCTTACTATGGCCAGCCTTATCATACCTACATCCCCCCCGGGTACACCCCACGTCCACACGTTCCCGCTGCACAAACCCCCTACAACAGCCCTCCTCACAACACGCCACCCGATCCATGGTCTCGAGAAAAGGTCGTTTTCCCCCAACCAACTCCCGCCCGCCAATCCCCCCCTTCCAGGGATACCCCGTTCATACCCCCGAATCAAGACACCCACGACGCTAGCCATATCTCCAAGCCCCGTCTCAACCGCGCTACCACGACCAGGCCCAAGCCTGTCTCCGAAAAGCCGCCACTCAAGTCCGCACTGAAGAAGAATGGTGCCAAACGCTCAGACTCCCTTTCCACCGTCCCCCTCGAGAGAACAAGGACCAGCTCCAGCGCTCGCCACCGCTTGGCACCAACCACTCGCACACGCACAAACTCCAACCCCTCCTTTCTGCCCGGTAAATATTTTTACCCACGTGATCCTTCCCCTGCTTCTGACTGCCTCGCCCCCTCCATGCCGTCATCTCTCAGACCACATGCTTGTCTCGTTTCACGGCACGAACGAACTTCGTCTCGGGAATGTAGCATATCAGGATACACTTGACGAAATCAAGGAACACATCATGCCAATGTGGCCTCATGGGGTATCGGGCCAAATGATGTCCCCACTCTCATGGCGTGTCACGTTCTCCAGAAATCCGTGGAGCGCGACAGGGTCTGATGCTATCATGTGAGCAGAGTTTTATGCAAGCCTCACAAGCTTCGTGATGCTCATCTGCTCTTAGCGTAAAGCGAATGATCTCCGAGTTGTTCACCTGTCTCTGCCGTCGCGTTCGTCTTTTCCTCCTTGTGGTAGCCAGCAGTTACTCTAAACACGGACTTACAACTAGGGATATCAATATCTTACTTCACTACACACAGGCTACGCGGTAAGGCTATCAACTTCTCTCACGATCTCCCTGACTGATTCTGTGGCTCAGTACCCACAACTTGTATTTCGAGATATGGCGGAGGACGCAGATTCCGACTTCTTTGTAGCCCACATGTCTCGATCAGGGCACAAAATGACCCTTGTCCGCCCGCCACGTCGTGTTGGCGAGCAGCTTGGCTCCCGTCTGCGCAGTGCCTGGCCGTTTAAAATAGCTGCGCAAAGCGCAAGTGAAGCAGAGATTTACAGCATCGAACTGAAGCGTAACGCATTTGGAGGTTGTGTTCATCCTAACAATCGTCTCTTGAAGATTTCTCATCCTTTCGCCCAATAGCACCGGAGCTAGACAAAGATGTTTTCGCTTCTCACGCACTACAGGAAATAAGCTCACTCGGTTACAAACTCGAAGCGACGGTGTTGCTTCCCGGAGCAGGGTTTTTAGGATTCGGTGGAAAGAAAGAAGTGTGGGTTTTCCGCGGTGTTCGAGCACGCCACAGACCGGATTCACGTAGTGTCGCGTCCGGACGTGCATGAGACATATTCCGGGTCCAAAAGACTGACAGGTACCTATGGACAATGGCGAGCAGGGCTGCGTTGTACAAGTATGAAGGATTGGAATGATATAGGTTTTGCGACTATAATATAGGCGTGTGTATGCATCAACGGTCATCAATCTGCTAAAGCAGTTATCTCTTCCGCTCCAAGCACTGCTCTCATGTTAAAAACACCACCAGTGAACGAGCTCATCGCTGAGCCGTAAAAGTAGGATGCTCGTGCCAGTGTCGCCTGCTCCACGAGACCTATGATATCCGAGAACAAGATACCCCAGCCGAATTCGCGTCGATCCTCAAAGGTTATAAGATCGCGGAATATAATTGCTCCGTTCTCAGAGAAATAAGCCAGTTTCTCGGGATCACCCTCGTCTGTTGCGACGAAAAACCTGAAGGGTCACATCGTTATGAAGGAACGGTTGGATGCGGACAAGATATGGCTTACTTGTCGCCTTGTGCAGGAGGTTCACGTTGAGGTATCGAGGTGTCAGGGGTAATTCCCGGAATGGAGTACGCAGTATGACGGTGTTCCGACTGGAGCAACTTTTGGCCCACGTCAAGGTGCTGCTTGACTCGTTCGAGGTGACCTTCATGTGAGTTTCCCCAGGCCCAACCGTATGATACGACTACGGAATGAATGACGGGTCAACGAAATATTATAATCAGATCGTACACCTACAGTCTCCCCGGCGAATGTGTGAGGCCATCCATTGCCGTCCGTTGTTAATCGCAGAAATACGGAAGTCTAATTTCCTCGCGAGCTCATACACCATGTCAAGGGGGACAACGTGATGCACCACCAAGCCCTGGAATAACTCTCGCATTGATTGAGTGGTAAAGCGCATTTGACCCTGGGTAATTTCGTGAGAATTTGGTCCCCAGTAGAACGGAATACCAACAGGCTTCCGATTAAGATGGGTCTCGCCGGCAAGCAGGACAACATCGGCATCTACATGACGATAGTCCTCGATAAAACCACGTATACTGGTCCTCTGTGCCACCTGTCGTATGGGCATAACGACATGCTTGACAAAGTCCATCCCTGCGCTATACAAAGTCAGAAATCAACATTTTAATAAAAGGTACTTGAACACTTACGCGCCTTGGAAGGTATACAGCACCTCCCAGCCGTTCTGGTTCAAGACTTGTTCTATGAACTCATCACTCTCCAAGTTTGGCGAGGACGCGCTAACTAACTCGGGCATTTGAACGACCAAGTCTCTAACAGCGCTTTGTGCTTCATCCC
>JBBPLY010000002.1:0-22193 GCA_038090035.1 Xerocomus nothofagi | reverse complement strand
TTGACAAGCGAGACGGTGTCCCTACGGGGGTTCACCCCACGCAAGGCACTCCGTATACCATTGAATCGCAACCATGCGACTCGCGGTCTGCAACTGCTGCTGCTGTTGACGACGACGACGACGACGATAGCTGGCCGCTTGAGGAAAAACTTGCTGCTGCTGAGCAGGGATGGAGACCATTCGACTTCAGCAATCTAGATAAGGAGGACACATGGAGTTCGCTTCCAACCGAGAGTCAAGGACCAACTAAATGCCTTACAACAGAAAAGAATGGTGACGTCGTACCTTTGCCCGAAGACATGGATGTAGAAATAGAGACAAACAACGAAGTGGAACGAGAACAAGAGACTGTCGAGATCTTGGACGCTGAATGCTCGATCACGGAGGCCAGTGAACACGAGGAGGTCGCTGACACCGGAATAGCCACTCTCGTTCGTGTAGAGGTGTGTAGTGTTGAATGTTCCCTAATTTTCTCCGTTACTCAACGATTGACTCCCATAATAGCCAACGGCTAGGGGTACAAGTCAGACTTCAATGGCTTCCACCGCCTCTTCATCTCAGTCTCAGGCTGGTTTCTTCAGTCAAGCCACTAAACTTGTCAACAACATGCTTGGCGGAGGCAAGAAGGCCAAACCGGAGCTGAAAAGCTTGCAATTAGCTGCCGCTGCAGCCAAGAGGGTCGGTTTACGTGATTCTTACAATTTGATACTCCTCATCACCTGCCTACAGCAACAGGAGGAAGCGGATAAGAAGACGCAACGCCTGAAAGACATGGAGGCTAGACGTCAAGTGGCCATCGCAAAGAAAGCAGAGGAGGAAAGAACTCGGCTTCTCGAGGGAGAAAAGAAGAGCAAAGAGGAGTTTGAGAAGCGGAAACGTGAAAGGGAAGAAAATACAGACCGGCGACCACTAAAGCCTCCCATTTCTACCAAAAAGGCTGAGGACGATGCTCCGAAGAAACGAAGGCTCGCCCCAGAGACAGAGAAGAAAGCGGAGAGCAAGAAACCCCCTTCAAAAGATAAAAGGGATCCCGCACTGTTTACAAATACACCCGCCACAAAGCTTGCCGCTCAAAAGGGTGCGAAGGCCAACACTGCAGCTCTCGTATCGTCCGCTGCGTACAATGCCACTCAGAATGTTCCACCAACAATATCTACTAAGCCGAACATTCCGGAGGCGAAGCCTTTCAAGGTAGTCCCTTCATCTTTGAAGGGTAAGACGAAGGCGAAGCCTCAGGAAGACGATCTGGGTGACAAGCTTCCTTCTACCATGGTCCAGTCCCAGATGGCTGCTCGGGCGAAAGCGCAGATGCAGGCTGCCAAGCTGTCAACACCCGAAGTTCCAAGCGAGTCCATCGAGCTTCCGGATATTAATAGCGAATACTCTGACTCAGAGGATGAGGGCCGGGTTCGGACGTTCGATCCACCAGACTGGGCGCAATCTCCGGAACTCCGTCATGCGCTCCAGATGCAGAGCACCGTGAACCCTGATGATGTCTTTGGGGCGATCCGACCGTTGCGAATGGAAGAAATGTTCCGGACGAGGCAGAGTCGGTTCAGAGCGCGGACGAGCTCTGCAAATTGGACCGGGTCAGACAGGTTAACTGTTGAAGAGATTCGCGAGTATGAGCGACGAATGGGCTTCCAGTGAACGCGCGCGCATTGATAAATTATGCATGTATATCTATTGCAGCAGTCGATGAGGGAACGTTAATCACGTGATGTTAGATTTGTTTGCATGTGCTTGTGCAGGGTAGTCCAGCGTCGGGCATACGGCGAACAATTCTATCATAGTTCTATCATCACTCTTACTGTCCATAAAACGATCGTCGTAGATTCCGGCCCATCCTGACTCTCGTTATTTTTTCTTCTTCTCTCAGCAATGACCTCCTCTTCCTCGTCCCCGGAGATACAGCCTGCCCCAACTGCAGATGCCAGTGCCCAGGAACGCTTCACTTACAAACATGCCACACACGACGAAGTCCTCGAGGATCTATCAAGGTTTATCTGATTTTATCCCTTTTCCGTGTTCCCCCTCTCACTTGAGCATAGCCGGTTTCTTCTGAATCTTCCCGACGAAGAGCTTTCATCCCTGGAACGGATATGCTTTCAGGTGGAGCAAGCGTAAGCCACTTGGTAGCCTTATACTAGACCTTCATGAGTTTATCGAATCAATAGCCATTGGTTCTACGAGGATTTCGTTCGAGAACAAAACCCAAAGTTCCCGTCTCTACCGCTCAAGAAGTTCTCCGAGATGTTATTCCATGCCTGCCCACTTTTACATCAATGGAGTCACGATCATGAGCAAGCGTTCAACACCTTCATGCAGTACAAAACTAGAGTCCCGGTTTGCGGTGCAATAATGTTGAATGAGACTTGGGAGAAGGTTTGTCACATCAGTATCGTACTTCTCATGTTCCAACACTTCAGTTCCAGTGCATCCTTGTAAAAGGGTGGAAATCCTCATCAGGGTGGGGCTTTCCCAAGGGTAAGATAAACGAACACGAACCTTCCCATGAATGTGCCATTCGCGAGGTAACACACTGCTCTTTGTAATAATGCGTCGTCCTTAGTATTTTTCATAGGTGTTGGAAGAGACCGGCTACAACTTGGCGGGGCAGATTAACCCTGCAGATGTGATAGAAATGTCTATAAAGGAACAGCTTATCTCTCTGTTCATTGTTCCCGGAATCCCAGAGGATTTCTCGTTCAAAACTCGTACCCGAAAGGAGATTAGTGTATGTGTAAATGGTTTCGTCAAGGGCCTAGCATCTAATCGAGTTACCAGCGAATTGAGTGGTTCAAATTGACGGACCTGCCCACATGGAAGCGTAATAAGGCTGCTCCCGGCAAGTTCTATTTGATCTCGCCGTTCATTGCGTATGTATTGAATGATTGTTATCATACACGTTTCTGAATCAAGACCAACAGAGCTTTGAAGGCATTTATCACAGCCAGAAAACCTAGAGCTTTTGAATCAAGGAGCCGCAAATCTATTTCCCACATATCGGGTGACAGGGGTGCACAAGAGTCAAGTTCATCTTCCGCTGACACTGGTGAACCACAAACACCTTCACCGCATTACAGTGAGGCCATTGCGGGCACCAACGACCACATAATAACGGGACACGAGTCGGACGAGGAGAAGGGTGACCTTGTCGAAACTATGGATCCACACTTTGCTCGGCTTTTAAACTCACTCTCCATCTCAGCATCCAAGAATGTTAATCCGAAGTCACCACATGCTGTGAACAGAGCTTTTCCATTATCAAAATCCATTTCATCGTCCAATCGTTTACAAAGCCCGGATTGGTCCTCCCGTGTCCCCACCTTCAGCGAATCGCTGATCAATTCTCCAGGACTTTCCAAAGCAAAATATAACTCAACTCCAGATTCTCACAATGACAAAATGCATTCAGACCTCAGGTATTCCATCCGATCTGAGATAACATCCCGAGCGGATACTGGCTCAAATGATATATCATCTGTCGCCACTGCAAATCCCATTGCCGCGTCATCTTCTGTTATGACCACAACGCGGAAGCCGGTCGTCTCTTCTCGTCGCAGTTCCAGCATTGCCGACATTTCTCCATACCTTTCCCGACCAGCTGAAGTGCCTGCGTCAGGGAAAAGGTTGAAACAATTGGCACTACTCGAGTCTGTGGCCGATGAATCGTCCAAGATGACACCTACTTTCATTAGCCGGGAATTGCCACCCATTCACAGTTCGGACTACCACTCTTCTAGCTATTCCGGTCCTTCTACGTCCGTACCGCCACCGACATCTTACACCACCCGGGTTAGCCTTAGAACCTCATATGATTCGGGTACGTCAATGCCCCCTCTGCACCCGATTCGCGGCGCGAACTTGCCTCTACACGAACACTCCATATTGGGAGACCCGTTCCAAGTCAGACCTCGGTCTAGCCAGCTCGACCACTCTGCCTCTCATTATCTGGTTGGTGTGCCCACGCATGGCATAAGGAATCAGAACCAAGCACCGTCTCTCTTGGGGGATACAGCCCATGTTCTACCTCCAGCAAATTCTCAGGGAAGACTTCTACCCACATCTTTCCCTCAGACTTTTACTCCAGGCTATTCGACTACCCCCTTACATTCATCACCTCAGTCAAACACTGTCCACCCTATTTATCCCTACGTTAGCACATCGGAGCATGCTATACCCAGCTCGCCTCCTCATTCGTTCCGTGCTCTTCGTGATCCACATGCAATGCCTGCAGCACAAGCAGTTTTGTCCGCGCAATCTCATCCACCGTTGCCATCAAGCAGCATCCAGTTACTTTCTATCCTCAACGGGGACCGCGCCAGTGGAGCACATGCATCTGTTTCACGTACAGGAGCCCCCTCCACCAGCATTTCAGTTCACGCCACCTAGACCAATCCTCAGATGCATATGTTTGCATTACTCGCATGACATGTGCCAGTGGCAGTCTTATTCGGTTCTGTTGTCTACCACTTCCAACCCCCGCAGCCGTCGCCACGTTGATTCTTGTATCTTTTTCCTCGGTATCTGTCGAGGTCCTTAAACTATGCTCTGGTTGGTTTTCAATGGGTCGACCGGGTATTCGAACTTTGCCAGTCTCATCATTGTTTCGGTATCATAATTTTATTTTGCTTTTCTCACCTCTCGTTCGCTCTGAATCGTCTTCCCCATCTGAACCTACATTACTAGTATCAGTGTCACTTTCTGTCAATGCCGCCGCAATATCCACCGTGTAGTTTTGTAGCCCTTGTAACGTGCCAATATCAGTCGTCGACTTGTTTCTACTCTGAGGTGACTCGGGTCGGGTGGCGTGAGGTTTGGTATGGTTCTCACGGTCACGACGGATCAGCCGAGATGGCTGCTGTGACTTTTCTCACTTTTTTATGGACCTGGACTTCGGGTTTTCTCGTTGTGTCACTTGGCTGACAATATGTTGAATGGCAGCGGGGTCAAGATTTTTACTGGTGCGTCAGCCATGTCTGTGGGCACGGAGGTGGTAACGGCGCATGATGAACAGGTACCAGCCACTTAGAGTTGGCGGAAATCATCGCTCGGCGGTATGGACTTTGAGTATACGCGGTCTACATATCCTGAATGAGTTCTAGCCTCGGTCTATCTCTTTCGAAAGCAGAAGTGACCAAGAGCGGAATTGGCGAGACCAATGTCCGGATCGCTGAAAGCGTACGGGAGAACGACGTGTACATCATCAACACGGGGTGCGGAGCGGTGAATACAGCGCTAATGGAACTCTGCATTATGATACATGCCTGCAAGATAGCGAGCGCAAGACGGATCACAGCGGTGCTGCCATTATTTCCGTACGCTAGGCAGGACAAAAAAGACAAGAGCCGGGCACCGATTTCAGCGAAGCTTGTTGCCAACATGATACAAAAGTCGGGTTGCGACCACGTCATCGTGAGCACGATTCTCGGGGGTTTCACCGATGGGGAGTGATGACGGTGATGGCGATAGACCATGGACCTGCACGCGTCGCAAATCCAGGGCTTCTTTGATGTCCCAGTGGACAAGTGAGTGGGATGCGTCGTGGAGCGTTCAACGGATGCTGATGGTGCGTATGGGCAGCGTGAGTGTGGTGATCTGGAATGTGTTGTGTGACTGGCTGAAGCGCTGGCGAGATAGCTTTATGCGGAGCCGTCGTCGATTCTGTACATTCGGACGCACTTTGATGTGAGCCAGGTGGTGATCGTGTCGCCGGACGCGGGGGGTGCGAAGAGGTGAGGAGAGGCGATGCCGATGGTGTGTGGGCTGACGCGAGGTGTGACAGGGCGACGTCTATCGCTGATCGACTGGGGGTGGACTTTGCGCTGTTCCACAAGGAGCGGAAGAAGGCGAACTCGGTTTCGCGGATGGTGCTGGTAGGAAACGTGAAGGACAAGGTTGCGATCCTCGTCGACGACATGGCGGATACGTGTGGCACGCTGTGCTTGGCTGCCCGACACCTGGCGGAGGGGGGGGCGTCCAAGGTGTACGCGATCGTGACGCACGGAATTCTGAGCGGGGACGCGCTGGAGAACGTGGAGAGGAGTGCGCTAGAGAAGCTGATCGTGACGAACACGCTGCCGCAGAGGGAGAACCAGAGACGGTGCAGCAAGATCGAGGTGATCGACATTGGGCCGGTACTCGGGGAGGTGATCAGACGGAGCCATTACGGGGAGAGCGTGTCCAAGCTGTTCCACGAAGTGCCGTATTAAGTAAGTCGTGCTTCGTGTGCTTAGTAATAGAACTCGGTCGTATCTGGAGCGAACTATGTTTTCCTAGCAGCAGCGCTGGCAATGCTCTGTATATCATGCTCACCTCCTCGAACAATGTCGCACAGAGCACCGTCGCGCCAAAGAACTGCCCAAAGGACACCGTGCACGTCCTCGGCATTCCCGCCGTCTCAATCCAGAACGGCAAACTCCAAGTCGGCGACGCTCGCTCTAGTATGTCTCTCCCTCTCCTCCTCCTCCCCCTTCCGCCAACGATTTCCACAGGTTCCTATCGCTCCTACACCCCCATCAAAACACTCGGTGATGGCTCCTTTGGCACCGTCCTCCTCTGCGATTGGCATGGGACCCTACCCCCCAATACCCCACTCTCTCCCATGCAGTGCGGCGGCGGCGCCCGTCCAGAGTGGGCCGGAAAGCGTCTCGTCGCCGTAAAGAGGATGAAAAAAAAGTGGGAAGGCGGTTGGGACGAGTGCAAGAGACTCAAGGAACTCGAGGTCCGTTTTCCCTCCTCCCCTCACTTCCGCCCTCATCGCTCCTCCCCCAGTCTCTCCGCGCTATCCCATTCCACCCATGCATCATACCTCTCTACGATTTTTTTCTCCTCCCAGATACCAAGGAACTCTATTTTGTTCTTGAGAGCATGGAGGGCAATCTCTACCACCTCATCAAGGCTCGAAAAGGCCGTCCTCTCGCAGGTGGCCTCGTGGCCTCCATCTTCCGGCAAATCGTTTCGGGCCTCCACCACATACATGCTTCCGGTTATTTTCACAGGGACATGAAACCAGAGAATGTCCTCGTCACAACTACCGGTCTCTTCGAATACCGCTCCTTATCCCCCGTCCCATCCCCAACCATACCCACGGAGAAGGACGTCGTAGCTATTATCAAACTCGCTGATTTTGGTCTCGCTCGAGAGACTGCAAGCTCCCCTCCTTATACCGAGTACGTTTCTACCAGGTGGTACCGCGCCCCAGAGGTCCTCCTCCTGAGCAGAGATTATTCTAACCCCGTCGACATGTGGGCGCTTGGCACAATCATGGCCGAACTAATCAATCTCCGTCCCCTTTTTCCTGGCTCGGGTCAAATAGACCAAATACATAGAATTTGCGAGGTCCTTGGCGACCCAGCCGACTATGGCTCGGATGCTAGGAGTCGTTCCTTTGGAGGCGGCAAATGGAACAAGGGCCTCAAGATGGCAAAGCAGTTCAACTTTGTCTTTCCGAAGGTGATGCCTTTTTTCATTCTCGCCAACCGTATGCCCATTGTTTGTCTTCAGTGTCAACCGAAAGATATCTTCTCTTGTTTCGACCGCAACGTTCCTCGGAAGCTTGTCGAGTGCATATCAGACCTGCTCAAATATGATCCAGATACACGACTGACCAGCCGTCAATGCTTAGAACATCCATACCTCATCGAAGCATTACCCCATAACATGCCCCCGATGCCCCCTGCCTTGCATGTGCAAACTTTACCCACAACTCCATCAAAGTTGTATACGAACGGTGCGCCGTATATCACGCCTTCTGCGTCCCCCCGCAGTGTACCTCCCTCGCATTCCCACAATTCCCTCCCGAAATCCCCTTACCACCCCACTTTGAGTCTCCACCCATCCCACATTCCAGACGCTGCTCCTTCCCACCGTACTGCCTTTGTGCCTTCCATCGTCACATCGACTACAGATACGCCTTCTTCTCACAAAACAACAGAGTTTCGCATATACACTCACCCTCCGCTTTCATCAGATATCGTCGAGGAAGTCCGCACAAATGGATCTTCTGCGTGGCCATTGAATCATGCTCGGTCAGACTCAGATCAGATGGAAGTGTCTTCTCCACTGGTTGAAATCCCAGAAGATAATCACGCGATGGACACTCAGATGTCTATGATTCCGCCACCGATGGCTGGACATATCCCTGCACAAGACATAAACCACACATCCGTCAGTAAGCTTGGTCGGTTCGGATCCTCCCTTGGGTTTGGAAAGAGGAACTCCAGATGGGGTCTTGGCGTGTTTGGTCACGGAGAGAAGCCACATCAACAATCCTTACCCCCCGTGGATGAGGTTCCAGGATCGAGTTCAACCCCCTCCCTCAAGCGTACACAGTCTACGAACTCTGACAGTCTTTCCGTCACAGACGTTTCGCTGGCCAACACCCGTAAGGATGCGAAAGCTATCAAGAGAGAGGCCGAACGGCTACAACTCGAAGCGGAGAAGCAGCGTCGCGCGCTCGCGGAGCGATCACACAGGGAACAAGCCCGCGCTGTCATGCAGAAGCGTAATCAGATGCTCATGCAAACCACCGCGAGAAACGAGTTGGAGTGGAAGTGGGCACATTCAGGTAGTCTGCTGAGCGTCAACCAACGTCCCAACTACGATGATTTGGACAAGGGAAAGTTTTCGGCGTCGGGCCCGATACGGCAGAACCAGAGCAGTAGCAAGGTATCCTCACCCACGTTGAACGCAGCCTCTGGGCGATATCTGAAACCCCCAGATACGAACCTACCTTCGAGTGATCGTTGGTTACCTAGAGACGAACGCTTGAGCAAGGTTCGTCGTAGAGACTTCGATGATGACCATTCCATGTCATCGTCGGATGTCCACAGCACAGGGAGGATGTCAGCCATGTCATCTGCAACAGTGGATAGTGATCCAGGACCCGCGCGCGTTCGGCGGCCGGCCATCTACGGTATCAACCGAATGACATCCGCATCCTCGCTGAGGACGGGCAGAACATCGTATGATGATTTCCCCACTTCCGCACGGTCATCAAATTCGATATCCCTAGATCATCAATTCAACGACTTTAATATTCGCGCTTCTGTCGACACCACCTCGTCATTCTCAGGAACGTCTTCACCGCCGCCAATCAATCTTTTGTCGCTCTCCCCCTCACCCAATTCATGGATGCACTCCCACACCCACGAATCCGCCAGTCCGTATGTTGTCCCGCCTCTTATCCAATATCCCTCCTCCCATAAATCGTACGAATGCAATGGTCAACTGTATGGTCACCCGCCAACCGATCTAATTGACCCAAATGCCGCGATAAATCCGATATTCAAAGTAGTATGTAAACGTAGCTTCTTATGGTTCTTGTCTGATGGTTGTTATTCTGCCCAGACACCACTGCCAACCCCCCCGAGCGACCACCTCTCACCTCCACATTCACTCCCACCGTTCTCGCATCTCGAAGCTGTGGCAGAAGGGGAGTATCCTCCACTCTCTCCCATGTCCTTCCATTCACCCGAGGATGAATGACATCTCTCCTCGCCTTCCTTTGAGACTTTATATCATCCGCATTGTTGTCAGAAAACATTCGTTTTTATCTCATATATGCGCGTTCATTGCTACAATCTCCGTGCTGCTCTTGCACTCTTTACCTGGATTTCATCGTCATTGCCATACCCTGACCCCATTCTCTGACCTCCCGGAGAACCATGGGCGTTATGAGGCACCCCCTACTTCGTGACGCGTAGCATAGCCTTGTCGGCCTTAGTTTTCCTCTCCTTATCATACTTACTCGCATTCTAGTAGCATACTTACCCTGATTCGGCGTTGTAGAGCATTGAGTTGTACTCTTACCCATCTGCAATAAAAAAACACACCACGCAGTCCACCCGATTCCCGCCTTGTGGAAGAGTAGTGTGATTACTGATGTATATCTACATAAGCCGCTCGTGTAGCATGATGTTGAACACGTCAGTGTTCGTGCCCGTGCGGGGTCTGCTCAAATCGGAGGCCACTGACAAGTTGACGTGAGCTCCAAAGATAATGAAGGCGGATGTTTGACAACACACCAATAACTAGAAAGTGAATCCAAAATTAATATGGCGCAAGATGGGATGAACAGTGAAGTACATACCCACATGATCGAGGACCAGGTTGATCCTTGAGTCATGTCAGTAAAAAGGCACATCACAAAGGAAGCGAACCAGTGCGAACTAGGTTAATGAAATTTTTGGGGTGACCAAGGGGACCTCCTCCTAACCAATCTGTGAGCACCCTAGCAGAGACACGTGTCTTGCATTACTTACCACCATCACAGACAGCCTTTCGGCCGTCAACGACTCTGATTGGCTCGTTAGCAACAAGTTCCATGGCGCTGAGTGGGTTGGGCTGGAGCTCCATGAGTGTCTGTTCGAAGCGAGGACCTGAACGAGGCGCGGGCCGGGACTTTTGACTCGTCGACCAAGTCGTTGGGTAATTGGGTGACTGCGTCGCGGCGCGGGCCTCAGGGGCAGGAACTGGCTGCCTAGGCGTGCTTGCAACAGTGGAAGACGCCCTTCCCAGTGCTTGAAATCTTGTAACGAGCCGGCGACCGAACATGCTGGCAGACTGTCGTGGTCGATAGCTAACCGTTGAGCCCACCGGAGAGCGTAGGTAAATTACGACTCGAAATGGAAATTCATCGTTGCGGTTCTTTGAATCGTAGTATATGTATTGCTAGCACTACGTGACCTGCGTTCCTAGTACCTTCCTCTAGTCCATCTCCTCAATTTCAATGTCGTCCGAGCCATCCAACTCGACTCCTTCCGTTTCGACGCTCCCCCCGTGGTTAGGAATGATGACTACTCTGTTCCGTGGACCATCAAACCTAACTCTGACGGTCTCACCATCGCGGATGTGGTCAGAGAGTAACATGATGGACAATGGGTTCAGCACCTCGCTTTGAATCGCACGATTCAGTGGACGGGCTCCGTAGGTGGGTGAATAACCAATAGACACGAGGTATTGCTTCGACTCGGCATCAACGTCCAGGACGATGTGTCGGTCTGCGAGCCTGTCCTGGATTTCCCTCAGCCGGAGGTCCACGATCTTGAGCATGTCGTTCCTTGAAAGCATATGCTGTCAAGATTTAATAACATTCAGTTGTCGTACAACGAGGGTATAGTACCGAGCTTACATAGATGATGATTTCGTCAATGCGGTTAATGAATTCAGGGGGGAAATGTGCTTGAATCGCACCAATAACTAGTTGTCTCGTGTACTCGCTGATTGGGCCTTCGCCCATCTCGCCGAGGAAAGCCGCACCAAGGTTTGAAGTCATGATGATGACAGTATTGCGGAAGTCGACGACGCGGCCTTGGCCATCTGTAAGTCGACCGTCATCGAGGACTTGCAGGAAAAGGGTCACAAATTCGTGTGATGCTTTTTCAATCTCGTCGATGAGGATGATGCAATACGGCTTGCGCCGAACGTATTCAGTCAGTTGACCGCCCGATTCGTGGCCAACGTATCCTGGAGGTGCACCAATAAGACGAGCGATCGCATGCTTCTCAGAGTATTCAGATCCATCGATCCGAATCATGGCATCTGGAGAGTCGAAAAGCAATGACGCAAGCTAATCAAATCGTGTGTTGATTCCCCACCGGTATTTCATGAGGACATAAGCTTACTGTTTTACTCAGCAGCGTTTTGCCAGTTCCGGAAGGGCCGGTCATGAGAAAGCTAGCGATAGGTCGTGAGGCGTCCGTGAGTCCACTACGAGACAGCCTGATTGCATTTGCTACGGCTTTCACAGCCTCAGGTTGACCAACCACTGATTTGGCAAGGATTTTCTCCATTTGAAGCAACTTTTCCTTCTCTGTCGACAAGAGTTTCGTCACCGGAATGGATGTCCATCGACCAACGATTTCTGCTATATGGTCCGAGGTGACGGTGTCAGCCCCGGTGTAACCACTGGCTTCTTCTTCCTGCATTTTTTGAGCTTGAAGCTGCTCAAGTCGGCTCTGTAATTCAGGAAGAACATAGTAGCGAAGATCCGAAGCGGTCTGAAGGTCACGTCTATACAAGAACATTAGAGGCTGAGTCTCCATATAAAGAGTGAAATCCACCTTCTTTCGGCATCGTCAGCCTTCGCTTTGAGTTCATCGATTTTCTTTCGAGCATTATTGATCTCATCACCTCGCTTCTTCTCAGCTTCGTAGGCAGCCCTGAGTGGTTGAAGCTCATCATCAATCTCTGCCATTGCCTTGTAGGCAGCAGCGAGGCGATCTTTGCTTGCTTGGTCCTTCTCTCTCTCCAGAGCATGGATTTCCACTTCGAGTTGTAGCCTATAACGCTGCAGCTTATCGATGGCCTCCGGAGCTGTTTCTCGAGCCACTCGTACGCTGGTAAACGAATAGAAGTACTTGTAAGAGCGTAACTAAAGCAAAGCTCACCTGGCACAAGCTTCATCAACAAGATCTATCGCAGCGTCTGGCAATCTTCTTGATGTCAAGTAGCGATGAGCAAGAGTTGCCGCAGATATCAATGCCCCGTCAAGTATCCTGACGCCATGATGAACCTCATATTTTTCTCGTATTCCACGTAGTATGCTGATAGTCTCCGGAACCGAAGGTTCATTGATCAGCACCTGTGCGAACCTTCGCTCAAGTGCTGCATCGGTTTCGATATATTTTTTATATTCTGAAAGCGTTGTAGCACCGATGCAATGGAGTTTTCCCCTTGCAAGAAGAGGTTTGAAGAGGTTAGCAGCATCCATGCCACCACCTTCAACACCTCTTCCAGCCATGATGAGATGCAACTCGTCAACAAAAAGGATAATGGGAGTTCCGCCATCAGAAACCTTTTCCACCTCATGGAGAACACTCTTCACTCGTTCTTCATATTCTCCTTTGTACTTGGCTCCGGCCATGAGTGCACCCATATCTAGAGAGAAGAGTCGTCCAATGAGAGACGCAGGGACATCTCGGTTGATGATACGCTGTGCGAGACCTTCAGCAATGGTGGTCTTACCAACACCGGGTTCACCGATCAGTACAGGGTTGTTCTTCGTTCTGCGGGAATAATCAACGGGGTGTTTCCGAGTCAAATGATACGACTGAGCGACGGCACCTTCTACATAAAATTCGGATGACTCTCCTTATTTCATCATCTCTTCCGATGACAGGATCGATCTTCCCTTCTTGAGCCAGTGCAGTCAGCTCAATTGCATACTTTTGGAGTGCATCAAAGCCTTCCTCGGCACTTTTGCTCTCGATGTGCCTGTCACCTCGAACTTGCTGAATAGCAGTTCTAAGAACAGGCTCGGTAAGCCCAGCTTCCTTGATGACAGATGCAATGGAAGGATCCTTTATGAGAGCAAGAAGAAGGTGATCTTGAGCAAGATATGAATCGTGCATATTTTTCTGTTGTTCTTGTGCTTCGTGCAAGACCCTGAGAGTAGCAGAACTGAGTGTGATATCATCTGGGGCTGGTGACTGAGAGGGAAGTCGGACGATGAGCTTCTGCAGACCTCGGCTGATAGGGGTCTAACAGAAGAGAATCGGTGCTAAGAACTGAACGATGCTGAAGATACTGACTGGATCACCGCCAGCTCTCTGAATTACTGACGCAAAAAGGGATCGAGAGGAGCCTCTTGATTCTGGTAGAACGGATTCAGGAGCTTGACCTTCGTTGAGGAGAACAAAAGTAAGATGCGCTGGGTAGACTGGAAAAATGTCGGATGTCGCGGTCTAGTAAATAATGAGAGGACTCGGTTACCTTGCGCATTAGAATAGTCTCTGGCAAGTTGGATAGCAGCAGTTATCGACTGCTTCGTCCTGTCTGTGAGATTATCGAGGTTCATGTTATGGAGTCAGTGGAAAGGGGTACTATTAGTCAGCATGTAGAATATTCGACTTGCCTCGAGGCCATTCATGGTGCATGATGCACCGACAGCGCGATTGGAAGGCCATTCAGAGTCGACAAGGTAGATGCTTGGTATTTCTACTGTCATCTCCCGATCATCTTGTGAGTTCAGATTCTACTGTTTTCTATCAGTTCGCAACTCCAAGAAATCGATTTGCCAGCGGTCTATTGATCTGACTCGGAAATGGCATGTTGTTTTCGCGAGACGATCTGTGTCACTCACATTAACGGGTCTTGGACATCGCTGATCGTAAAGGGGAGACATCCTCGCACGAATGGGTAGTTCACCGTGGCGACGATTACTCACATCCCGTCAGAAATTTTTGATGATGGTCTGCCAGGGCAGCTTGGCCCCATTCCAAAGACTATGTCTTTCCATCGGCCGGTCGAACCGCCGATGGCGGCCAACAAAGACCCCTACTGAAAAGCGCCGACAGGCGACGGATGTTGTTGCAGTGGCCATGACAACTGATACGATCAAATATTCTGATGGATAGCCCGAACCTACTACTACCGCGTCACTTTAACTTGCGTGATGCAACCTCTGCAACAGCTTGCTGCCGGTGGGAAACATACCAAGAACTTCATGCAATTCCGGACGTATTGGCCAATTCGAACAAGCTGTAGTATGTATCCTTGGCGTGCGCTCATTGAATGGCCGCACATGGACGTCGCGTTGATCAGACCGGAATTGCCCTGCCCAAGAGGTTCCGTCCTGGACACGCACTTACGGAGCAGGCTCGCGGTGTTCTGGGAGGCCATGAGAAGGCGATTAGCTTGCTGGGACGACGGTTTTGGGTAGATTTGTACAGGCCGTAGTTGCTAGGTCAAATCCGAGTCCAACCATTGGGTGCCAGGCTGAAATGGACATGGATATTACACGGAAACGTTTACTCCATATTTTTATTTACTTCGCTCGCTCTCCATCTCCTCAAGCGGACGACAGCGAGGGACGTGTGGCAGTTTCGGAAAGGCGTGCAGTCAGTCTGCTTGGACTTGCTTGTCTGGTCGTGCTAGTCGCGCTTCCCACCGTCCGCAGGTTTGAAGACGCCGGTGACATGGCAGTCTCTCTCGTCGGTTCTTCAAGAACACGGCCGTCTGGGGAGCACTACGAATTCTTGTCCGGCTCAGACTCACAGGAAGTATACAGTGATACCCCAAACGCAATGCCTGTGGGAGAACATACGGACACTTCATACCCAGATACCACACGGGAGGACCGTTCTTCTTCTGATTCTGCTACTTCATACACAACGCCAACACCATCTCTAGCACCGACGTCCTCGCGTTCGTATCCAACTCATCAATTTACCTCGTCTACCTCAGACATAGACGATGAGCCAGCATTACCGTTGCTTTCCAGCTCCGGGACCTATCCCAGTATCCGGGGCAGGAGCTGCAGGTGGTGGGATCTCCGTCCACGTTCACGCAGGAGACGAAACCGAGAGGGAAGGATATGGAGAACCTTCAAGAAGGGCGTAAGAAGGATCGTCCGACATCCACTGTTCCCTCAACAACCGATAACTATTGTGAGCTTTTTTTCTCTCCCTTCGATGGTACGGATGGACTCACTCCTGTCAAGATTTTCGCTCTTCTCCTTTTCACCGTCTTTGCAATCTCACTCACGTTGCTACTCATGTATATCCTGAACCCCGACAAGGAACCATTGCCCTGGCAAGCATACTGTGCCATTCCACCGTCATCATCTTATCCTCCAAGTTATCGCATGCCTCTGCCTTACCCGTATCTGAACCCCCTTCCGGATTTGTCTCCACCATCGTTTCCTCCAGACGACTTGGATTCTGTTCCACCAGCAGGAATACTCCTAGGTGTTTTCTCCGTGGACTCCGCATTGGAACGTAGGATGTTGATAAGAACCACATGGGCTTCGCATCCCCGTAGTCGAAGTGGTGCGGGTCCAGGTGACGACGGATTTGGGACATCACGGATGGTAGTGCGATTTGTTCTCGGCCAGCCTCGGAAAGGATGGGAAAGGCGTATACAAAGTGAAATGGAAAGTGAGTTGTGTTCGAGCGCGCGAGCCCCCAGGCTAGTACATTGAAGTTTGACAACCTCACGCAGTGTATAATGATATCATCATTTTGCCTTGTCCAGAAAACATGAATGCGGGCAAGTCGTATGCCTACTTCAGCTGGGCTGCCGAAAATGCATGGGTGCCCCCTGTATATATCAAGACTTCGATTCCAGTACCACACTTTTCCTATTCAGCCCAATTTTCGCCAGCACCCCATCCTGCTCCTCATGATTCACATCTCGCTTGGGAGGATTATGCTTCAGGCCAACCCAGGCCTTGGGTACGGCCAGACTTCGTCGCCAAAGTGGACGACGATGCCTTCGTAATACTGGCGGAATTAGAGTCCAGGATGAGGTTAGAGCTGCATGCCAAAGGACATAGCCCATATGGTTTTTCGGACAATATCACCTCCGTCACGCCCGAGGCTCTCGACTCTCGGCTTCCTATTTTGCCAGAGTCAGGCATCGATAAGATACCCAAACAAACTGATATTGCTCAGGATCCGCTGGTTTATTGGGGCTATCTTGTTAAAGATCTCTTCATGGGTGGCGAGCTATATGGCTTGAGCTGGAGTCTCGTTACTTGGATTTCAAAAGACACAACCGTAAAGAGTCTAACGAGAGGCGCCGAAGACAAGCAAACTGCAAGGTGGATGTCCCTGCATCCGCAAGCTTCCCAAATTCGATGGGCAAGCGAACGATGCTGGATATATGATCATCCGCGCTCTGGTACCGTGTAAGCACAATGGTAGTTTGTACCTCCCCGTTCCTTCCGTTCACGCTTCCTCCTAGATACTCGCATGGTTTTTTATTTCCTTCTCATGCTACACGAGTCAAGCAGTCTGTGCTATCCTATATCGAGAAAGGATTAAAGAACAAGTCAACTGATGCTCAGAGTTCACCGAATATTCCATATAATCCTACGCCAACTTCATGGGCTCACTCAAGTGTGTCGACGTTTGGAGTGCGCTACCAACAACCAATCCAGGATATGACGTTGGCGGAAAGTGTAGAGGCGCTGGTAGAGGGGAGTGACATGTCCAAATTGCGTGAAGGTTCTGTCATGGGAATTAGTCGCACCGACATCCATTAACTTCTCTTACTAGGAATGGCGCTTGAATCAAGTTACGCATGGCGATATAGGGAAGGTCACGTGAAGCGATACGAGAACAAGCGTGTCGGCGGAACGGTTGTCGTCCATTTCGTCAAGAAACATGCTTGGTTTTTGGAAACCGCGCTCGCTTTTCTTGAAGCCAACGATTATTCAGAATCTGAATTAGAGCGCGCTTCTAGCGACGGAAACAAGGCAAGCCTTGCCGTCGGTTTCTCGGCCGTGTGGACGGACACCAATTCATTCAAGCGCGTAAATACAAGCTCATCCTCTCGATTGACCCAGCGATTGCTTGACGTTGACACGGCTGGCTGATTATAATCGGCCTCACTAAAGTTGGCTTCGTCGTTAGTGTGCATATCTGACTTTCTTTATTCGTTATATTGTTTGAAATTGTACTAGCATCAACCCTTTGGATTTTGCGACGGATTTATACCAGATTATCTCGATCGAACGCTATCTAAAACAAGCGTCAATACCTAGCCTAAGTTACCTACATTTAGAGGTTTGTTTATCAATAACCATCCAGCATGATCGATGGGGACATGAGGCCATCGCCCGCCATCACAAGAGGGTCAGGATTCCGCAACCGGTTAAACACAGCTCTTCTGATAGGTCCTTCCCACTGTCTGAACCATACTCCTTCCCTTAAACCGACGACTTTAGTCCGCCTATCAGAGAGACCAGTAGATCCCGAAGCCTGTTCGCGAGTATTGCCGGTCAGTTGCGCATCCGGAAACAGGCTTCCGGGATTTTTGCAATCGCCAGCATATTCTTGAGGGGACGAGACCTGTTCGACACGCTTGAGAGCATATGCACCTCCACACACTTTCCAGATCCCACCACCCCGAGGGTGAAATCGTCGGAAGAGCCATAGGAAGGGGTATATGAAGGTGATAATCAGTAGCAATTTGATCCACCCGTTCGAGAGTGCGCGGGACAGACAATTATGGGATCGAACGGAGATGACCGAGTTCAAAGTTTCGAATGAAACTTCCAAATCCCCTCTGTAGTGAGTGGAGAGGATGGTGGAACGGATAGCGGTTTTGAGAGCATCGAAATTCCAACCATAAACGACCTGCGGTACGTCAACCGATGGTCGAGGGGAAGATGAGGGCGTTGGACAAACTTTATGGTACTCGAATTCTTTCAAGAGCTTCTGGCTAGAGCAGTAGTCGTCCGCCCACTGGCGAAGCGTCCACGATGACTTCAATACACTATTGTCGTGCATGACGTGTGGTTGGTCCTCTCTCCATGCGTAGTCGCTGCTGATCCACGGAGGAAAGCCTTGAGAGTTACGCTCGTTATCCCATGCTTTCGCTGCCTTGAGCACCGCTCTCTTGGCATTGTGTTTCTCGGTACCGATGCCGACTTCGTGGAACATACGGCCACGGTACGCAGGGGCGGAGTCTCCTATTGACCAATGCGCGGGCTCACCAAATATATGCTGGCCGACGTCTATTTTGAAATCAAAATCGACGACCCTTTCCGTGTGTTGTTCGGTTCTCAAATCTGAGTGATCTCCATGCTGTGAGCGAACCAGGCGGGTGTGTATTTCGTTGTGGGACCCCCGACAATGTAGGAACATTTGCGGTGGGGTGACTGCCTGAGAGAGCAAGAAGCGATAGAGAGCTTCACCTTTCGCGATGTCAGTATACTATCGCGGAGGAATTGAACCGTTGACGGACCATCCTCGTTCAAGTGAGGGTCGTGAGAAACGACGTCCCCAGCTCCCGAGATGAAGCAGGAGGCATCGTACGGGGCGAACTCTGGGGGATCTTCGCCGCCGGGGGCGGTAAACGTCTCGTGTTGGGAGAGGTGGAAGACGACCGGGTCCCCTGCACTCTGCTCGAACGGGGGCGGAGCTACGGTATCGAGGGGAGCGTCTCCCAGAACGAGCGCTTGTTCCGCTCGCTCTCGCGGCTTCGGTTGTCGTGGATCGAGGGCGACCATGACCGTCCAAAGATTCGGACGCGAACGCCTTTTCGACTGCCGCAGCCTCTGCGCAACGTTCGCTCGCAACGACAGCCAACAACGTGAACTTGGGCAGCGGGAAGCCTTCACGCGAGGCTACCCTCTCCTTCTCTTCCGGGCGTCTGCCCTGCCAGAGTCGCTCTCCACGACTCCGGTCTCACCCCCCGCAGTCTCCAACACTGTGAGCCTCTCTCCCTGGCCGTCCTGTAGTTTGGCGCAACCCCATCTCACGCTACGCATCGCTCTTGTATGTCCTCAGCTGTCGGTTCTGTCGCATCCTCTCTGTCTTCCAACCCGCCATCACCGCCATCTGTACCTCCAGGCTATACTCCTTCTTCTTTCGGTGTGAACACTGTCTTCTTACTTATTTTGCCCGTAACCGTATCACCAATTCCCTCCGCTTCCGCATCTGCTCCTGTAACAACGCCGACTCAACAATCATCTTCGTGCGTTCACATTCGGTTTTTGAAGCTTCTCTGTATGAACCACCCATAGCGCTTCACAAACCACGATGTCAGTCACTGTGACTGCTACCACAGTGCCGACGTCAGCAAGCACATCCGTGCCATCATCTATAGCTTTTCCTACTCTTACAAGCGTTTCATCAACGTCCTCTTCCGCTGTGATTACCGCTACCTCAACTCCTGACAGTCGGTCGACGACATCCACTCCAGAATCCTCCGTCCAGCCGACGACCACAGCTCCGGTCACCACCCAATCGTCAACTGTGACGTCGCCTCCCCCTACCACTTCCCTACCCGGCACGACCAGTCCCTCCACTCCTATATCGTCTGCTCCTTCCACTTCCAATACGTCATTCACCACTACATCCTCATCTCTGTCTTTGCATTCGTCTTCTCAAAGCTCTTCTTCGGTTAGCACTGACCTGCCACTGTACGAGTTTACTTCAGATACCTAGGCTCAATGATAGCTCAACACTCTTAATAGAACGACGGTGTTAGAAAGCGCCACGATCTTCATCACAAGCACAGATAGCCAGGGACAGGTGATGACGAGCGCACCTCCTATAATCACCAAGGTGATCACAACAACAGGAAGCAGCGGTATAGTCACTACAGTAACTCAAGCTATTGTCAATCCGACACTTGCTCCGAACGACAGTACTACCGGTGGATCATCGTAAAGCTCCATATCAGCTTCTCACGTAACAAGCGTTGAACCACACACAGATTTTTCACCGACACAGGCGCGGTCGTTGGTGTATTTGTCGTCGTCGGTCTTTCCTGTGCCTCTATCATGATGTGGATATTATTCGCCTTACGACGCCGACAGCGCATGAGCCGAATTGAACAAGACACGGCCGTCGAAGCTGCTGTCGCCGCTGCAGGTTTAAATCGAGCACCTTTGGACGACGATGACGACGAGGGTGGTAGCCTAATATTGCCAAGTACTCTTCATCAGTTCTCGTCTGATATGGGCCAACGGGAAAGCTTCCTTGGTTTGCGAGGTTCAGACTCTCTGCCGACTTCCGCTCAACTCTCAAAAGTACTTGACGACCCCGCAAGAGACAGCGCCAATTCACATCCAGGGTGCCCAGTGGAATATCCCGGGAGTAGCCACCCGGACGGGTACGTGCCAGCACGCACGACAAGTCCTTCACCTCGGGCGGAGCGATGCATCGAAGATCTTGGTTCGTCTCGTGATCGTAAAAGCTCGTACGGTCATACTCCCACATACAGCGCGGGCAGTTTTGAACCTCTCTTGGCGAACTTTTCACAAAACATGTCGGACCAAGACACTTCTGCCCTTGCCATGGATCCGCCACGGAACCGCTCTCCCCGACATCGTTTGGTCCCTAATGGGTATTCCTCGGACGGAAGCCCTGAAGATGGGTCGAGAAGAACTAGCTTGAAAGGGCAGAACTCCTCTGATAGTTCCGTCCTCCGAGACGAGGAGGATTATACTCGCTACGTACTAACGGCAAGTATTTGCCACCATCTATCGCAGTATGCTGAACTTGATTTCCAGGTTCGCAATATGCCTGACGATCAAAGCCAACATTCATCATAATGATGCCCATCTTCAGGCGTTTATTCATGTTATTTTGCATTTTCTTGAGATCCAGAAATTACACCATTCCCACATAGGACACCGCACCTTGACATGCTATTCAGATACCACGCAGAATGCATCCTGGACCATTGCTACCATTGTCAAATTAACTCCGCAATATGCATACCATACTCATGGACGTATGTCGGACTTCCCATGGACGATGCTTATAGCCATCGTTTTGTCTTTGTTCTGCCCATTACGTATCCGTATATTCACTCGGGCCTTATCGTTCTAGAATTAACCCTGGCCCATTGATGGGTTATCCATCTCACATGCACACGCCGGAGCTCCGCGTAATATAAATCAGTGAACTTACCTTCCCCCTTCCTTGATTCCGCCTGGCATTCATGTCCTCGCGACTCCCTCCTGTGTCCAAAGTCACTGAGTATGGCAATGCAACGTCATTCTGGGTGGAATATCCATCCGGACTTATTGATCTCTCTCGGACGATACATCCACAGGAGGGGGACTTTGAGTCCCCCCAGCTACAACCATCTCAACTCGATATACCCGTGAATGGCGACCGCATTATCAGAATCAACAAAGCTACGACTGCAGCTGTGATCATTGATATGCAAAAGTCAGTCGTTAACTTCTACCACTTTCCTTGCGTGGATGTCAACTCTGTACCTAGCTTTTTTCTGCATCCTGATCTCAGTGCCCACGCCACGGGATTGTGTTGCGTTGATCCACTTCGAGCTCTACTCCCTACTCTCAGACAACAAGACGTAAAAATCCTTTGGGTGTGAGGGTCTTATGTCAACCACAAATCGCATTCTTACCTATGGATGCCCAGTAATTGGGGTCTTACGCAGCACGAACTCCAGACCATCCCTCCGTCCCTAATTCGCGGTTTCACCAAAGGTGGACGAGGTGGTTTTGGTTCCGAGCTACCAAACGATTTTGGTAGACTGTTGATGAGGGATGAATACAACTCCGAACTCTATGGGCCTCTCCAGGAAGATTACTTGCATGGGAAGGAAGCAGGCACTGACATCTGGATCCACAAGAACAGGTGCATGCTCCTTGGCTGTACATTAGTCCTACAACCGCTGAATCAATGTTCTTGCGTCAGGATGAGCGGACTGTGGGGCTATCAAAGCGCATTGGACCTATATCTTCAGGAGAATGG
>JBBPLY010000001.1:436513-455539 GCA_038090035.1 Xerocomus nothofagi | reverse complement strand
AAGAGGCGTAGCAAGCGCTCGAGAATAGGGTGTAGAGCATCATGGAGTCCTTGTTCATCTGTTACCAAGCCTTTGCGCACGAGGGATTGTAGGATTGTGGCGTTGGCGATGTACCAGTCGTCATCCTTGTCGGCAACAACAACCTGTAAGACCTTGGCCGCACTGAGTGCCTGGTTGAGTAGTGGCTCCGAATCTAAATCAATCTTCCAAGATTCGTCAGGGTGGGTCATATGGCCACGACAATGTATCTTACCTGCTCAAGTGCCTTTGAAAAGTAGTTCAATTTCACCGTCACGTCGGACCATCCAGATGATGCAACCATTTGTTGCAACAAGGTCAGCGCTCGAGGAACAAGAACAGTTCTGACCGGTGGTTCCAACGTTGCAGTCGCCAAGCGGACAAGAAAGCTTACGATACTTTCCCGGAAAGACAACGGTGTAACCCATGGGGTCACGACTGATTGAGTTTCAGTGTTCTGAGGACTTTGTTCCCAGTCAAAAATGACCTGTGAGATGTCGGTGGATAACATGCGGGACTCCCCCGACGCTGTGCCGGAGAGACCCAACTTATTCAAGGAGTTGACCATGTGGGGGATGAACAGAGCTCGAACCGGATAGAAAAGATGTGGCTGCCGAACTAGGAGCTGATAGATCATGATGATCTGCTGAAAGCCGTTTCCCTCTTCCGCGAGAAGTCTTCGAGTCGTCTTTGCCCACTGAGGGAAGCCTACATCATCTGCTCCGGACCTGGGAAGCACAGGAGCCAGTATGTCCAAGGCCTGTTTGATCAGCAGTTTGCCCTCAGTGTGTGGAGGACGAAGCAAGCCGGTCCAAGCGCGAAGGATAAACTTCTGAGGTGTATCGAACGCTTCAAAGAAACGAGCAGCTAGGAGGTACGCGGTCTGTTTGACGACTGCATCGTCGGAAGTAATATAATGCCAAGCACAACGAATGATGTCCTTCTTGACGTCCTCCAACAGCTCCGGAAAACGGTGTACAAGAACCGTGGTCAAATGCAAGAGCTCGATCTTGAACATATCATCGGCCTCTACAAATACAGCATCGTCGATCATAGGCTGCCAGATAGTTCGGTGAACGGCGGTTATGAAATCTGCATCAAGCATGCCATCTTTATTCAGTTTATCTGCTTGAACCAGAATGGTTGGTGTCACGATGAACCGCAAGAAATAAGTCTTCGTCCCCCAAGATGCAGACTGGTCTTCAAACCACATGAGGAACCGAGAGAGGACGTTTCGGCGATACAACAAATCGTCGTTCAGAGCGACGTGACGATAGAGAAACTGAGTTAGGCGTGTGAGATCCACGGGGAGATTGCGAGTGTAGACCGCAACAATCTCGAATAATAGGTCAATCCTTGGGATTTTCTCGAGTACTTTTCCAAAAATCGACAACGTAACGGATTGTCTGCGGACAGCTTCTGGGGTCATAGCATCGGACGGTTGTTCGGGCTGCAAGGGCTCTGATCTCCAGATCTCGATCACAGCATCGATCGCATAACTATTTTCGGTCATCCAATTTGGCTGCAGTTCTGCGAGGTCATCCAGGAGGTCTAAACCAGGCGACAACAACGCCAGGTCGCCGCTTTTGAAACAGTGGGCAACCAGGAATTGCATCCTTGATACCAACTCTCTCTCCACGTTGGGGGCAAGTTTGGCCAGTAGAACGCTTCGGAATGTTCTGAAGTGACGCGGGAGATGTAGATGGCGAAAGAAGAAGTCAAGTGCCTCTCCGGGATAACGATCGAGGTACTTCCCCAGAGGTTCGGAGAAGGGACTCCTACCGGAGAATTGCATTTGTGCTTCCGTCTGGACAATGGCGTTGACGAGGTTTTCCAAAAATATGTTTGCAGCAGAGGGGAGAAGGTGGAAAATGTTTGCTAAGCGGACGAGTTTGGTGATGCCTTCATTTTCGGGAAGCGGGAGACGAGATGAAGCCTGGAGCATTTGAGGATCTGCGACGATGCGAAAGTGATCGAGAAGTTTATGGCCAATCTCGACCTTGAAGTAGTTGATGAGCAACTCCAAAAGACGAGCTAGACCTTCCAGCCCCGAAACCGAAAGTCGCTTTGGATCAGCAAGATTCATCAGAATAGGTCGTAAACCAGTCTGCAGAAGTTCTTTTGGAAGGCGACTTTGATGAGTAAGCACCATCCGAAGTCCCTCATGCGCTACTTCCTTAACTTCCTGTGACGGTGAATAAAGTGACTTGAAGTATACGCTCGTCACCCTAGAGAAGATAACTCGATTAGTAAGCCAGCTTGCAAGGAGCTGGTCCTTACCTCTGCCGGGTCTGATGTTGCTTAGCAAAAAAATCGGTCATCGGCATGGATGCAGTCAATAACTTGATACAAGCCACCCGAAGCTTGATTACTTCCAGTTCGCCCTGGCGAAGATTGACTCGCCCAATGTTCAGATCATCTGCATCAGCCAACGCAAGCGTTTCGTGCAAAAGTCTGAGGAGCTCGTCGTTTAGCTCCGGAAGAGGTGGATCAAGAGTAATACAAAATCGCACAGCGTCGATCATCCCAATCTGGATGGGGAACGAGAGTGCGCGCAGCGGCTTCGTGTAGATCGCGGTGAGCATGCGATCCCGGTGGGGGAGAAGGAGATCATGAGCGGATTTTCCGGTGAGCTCAACGAGTAACTCGATGCATGTTTGCACTGCATGTCGAACTACGGGATTCGGGCTCGAGAGCTCCGAGAAGAAAATCCCGATGAGATGGACCAGCTTGGTTCGAGAAGCGATAGGACCATCGGCGGACGCTTCAACCCCCGCACTTCCTACCCGCAGAACCCTCTTCAGGACATCGACCACACTGCCAACATCACGAGGAAGATCGTAAGGAAGATCTTTTAAAATATGCAGAAGAGTGCGAACAAAGTCCACCTCGCGATCCTGGATCCACTTAACTCCAAACTCTGGAGTGGAAGCTAGAATCCGGATACCACTGCACCCTGCACTCTTCCGCATCCATGAGTCGTCCAAGCAAATAGCACTGAAACGACTCGCGATTTGATGGAGCATTGGAACGATGTCGAGAGGGGCAGCAGCTTGATCTCTACCCATTACAACTAGATCGTTGATGATGAGGGCAACCAAATCTTGTCCTTGCTGAACCTCTTCTTGCTTTTCGTGTGTCAGGACTCGCGGTAGGGCTTCGAGATAAGACGCAAGTAATGAACTTGGATACCTCTTGAGGCCAATTTCCTTGGTAGCATTCTTGCGCATCTCCATTGAGAAGACAGCCCTTGAAAGCTCTCGAATGAACTTCTGTGCGTCTTCCTTTAGTTCAGGGATGTAGAAAGCATCAAAAATGGCCTCGAGACATTTGATAAAGATGGCGGCTTGGTTTTCATTATGAGTATTCTGTCAGAGATATAATTCCACAAGCGAACGGCGGGAAAGGTAAGAACGAACCTCGTGCACAAGGAAGGTGATGCATGTCTCAAGAAATGTGTATGCATACGCCCGGTGAGGAGGTCCCGCTTTAATCATAGTACGAGCTGCGAGACCTGACATGGCATACAACTCCACTTTCTCACTTGTTCCACCGAAAGACAGCGCAAGCTGGGCCGGTTCGGAGAAAGCCTTATACTCTAACAGTGGTTCTCTGCTCAACAAGCGTCGGTTTCGCCCGCCAAGTTTTCCGAGGATACGTATTGTCGTATGAGCATGGTGGTGGTTAGCTGGGAGCGGCTTCAGATGGGTGTGAAGTGCTTCCGTCAGTTCACGCAGAACTGTGCTGAGTGTAGGGTCGAGGAAATCTGGTGTTAAATTGTCTATGCAGAGTTCGAGTGTGCGTAAGCCCTGTGATACGAGCTCCGGTGTTCCACGCAAGGCTAGTGCGAGCGGATGCATGAGATACGAGAGGTGCGGAAGGAGATGAGTAAGACGTAGCGGAACAGTGAGACAAAGTTCCACTATCATATCCCTGCTGTATCCGTCTGATGCAAGCAGCTGGCGGTTTAAGCTTTCTAGCATCTCAGGCAGTAGGGGTAGGACCTCTTTATATAAGAGCTCAAATCGCCCGCCGCCGCCGCCGATAGCGCGAAACAGGCCTCTGAGTAAGTGGAAATAATTAGTTGGCTTGGTGGCCTTGGCAGCCAGAGGGAAGCAATCCATGATCAGTTTCGCAAGATGAGACGCTAGGATCGGTTCGTTGACGGTAGAAAATGCAGTTACAGCGCTGAAAGCCATCTTGAATAGCCGGATGGTTACCACGGCCGTCTGATCATCATATTCGCCGAGCAGTGGCAGACGATCAATCAGAAAGCGGAGCACGATAGCAACCAGCGTCGGGGAGACGGGCTCTCGACTAAATAGCAATTGACAAATGTGGAGGAGAGAGGGTCGTTTTTGCGCAGCTTGAAAGAAGAGTTCGACCTTGCACGTCCATACCTCTTGAAAGACGTGCAAATTCACTTCAAGGAGCATTGCGCTAAACCAATCCATCACTTCCGTGGCTTCCCTAGGTTCGGCATCGAACAACGCCATACATTTAATGCAGCTGGTGAAGAGACGAAATATGACCGTTCCATCGGGAATTGGTCCCTCGCATTTCTTCAAGCCAACAAGGCACACCCTAAAACCGTGCAAAAGCGTGCGGAATAGCAATCGGCAGTCTAAAGTATGATAAGCTTGATTTGTTTGAGAATCATAGTCACCCACCGTGTATGACTTCTTCAGGCTTCTCCACCGCGTAAACAGCAGCAACTGGACGCGCTCTCTCGATTTGCAAAGCTGGGGACAGTAAATCGTCCCCAACTTTCGCTCTCTCCAAGCGCTCCAACGCATCATCGAGCACAGTCGTCATCGCATCTACTCTGTCCACGCAAGTCTCGAACATGGCACTAAGGATACGAGCCGCACCCTGAGGGGTGTCTTTGGTCGTAATGTTCTCGATGAGACCGAACATCATCTTTGCAAAAAGCGTATGCAGGGTGTTCCCGAGATAGGGATTGTGAATGAGAGTGGAATAAAGTTGTGAGACCCGCGCGAGTTGATCGGCTGAAAGTTCAGTGCGCACGTGGTGAACCAGGTCAGCAATGGCAGCATACGCCGACGGACTATGGAACTTGTGTCAGCAACATACACGACTCCAGGAATCCGCCCCTTACCGAAGGGTCTCTTGGCTGCCAACACCGCTGCCAAGTAGGATCTTCTCATTGAAAAGTTTGTCGATCTGTGGTAAAAGTGCCTTGCGATGGGGAGTGCCTATGAGATGTCGCAAGACGACCATGAGGTCCTAGGGTATTGTTTCAGGCTTGACCTCGGCTGAGAGCAAATTTACGCACCTTGCGGGCTTGGATACCATTAGCAGGAAGATCCTGCAAGAGTCGGAGGGCGGAAAGAATAAGGCGCTCGCCAAATGAATCGAATTGTTCTGCAAAACCTCGGATTATGTAGGCCACATACGAGACCATCTGAGGGAAAGTTGAAAGAAGTGATTAACGATCATGTATGTGCCGACCTTGATTTGAGCAGTGATGAAGTCGGCATACACTTGCGGGTTCTTGATAGTCGGAACCATGCCAGCCCAGTACGAACCCATAGCTTCATAATCTTCGCGCGCTTTGCGCTGAGCAGGCGACTCGAGAGCCAAAACCTCAAAGTTGAGGCTCAGTGTTGTTTGTATCAGGGTTGCCACCATCGATCGGTGACTTTGAGAAAATGTGACGACAACCATGCCCATCTCGGCTAAAACTTTGAAGCTACGGATGCTGGGCATAACGACGTTTGCATCCAAAACGGAAGAGTCCGCTGTAAGTGTCTCCTGCACCAGACCACTTATGTTGCGAAAAACATCTTGCAGAATAGTCATGAATTCGGAGACAAGGTCTTCGGTAAGAGCCCTGAACGAGCGAAGTAAGTCGATAATGATCTTGCAGGAAGTAACACCATTCTCTTCATTATCATTGCGGAGAGTATGAAGCATGCCACCTAGAAGAGGGAGTGCAAGAGGTCGAACTGAATCATTATATGGTATGCGATGGAGGACCTCTAGAAGAACGCGGCGAAACTGATATTCAAGCGAGTCTTTATGGTACGCAGCTTCTCCAGAACGAAGAATTTCAAGGAGAACGGGGATCATCTGGGGAAATACGCGTGCAGAATCGGAGTCCCTCACGGTGTCGATCATTTCCCTGAGCTCGCATGCCAATGTATGCTTAGTCTTGAGGTCTAATAGCGTTCAATGAACGTGGCATGAAGAAGATGTAGGAACTCACCTATACCAGGATCTGCAATTCGAGCTGCACGAAGCTCCAAGTCCGCAGCCGTACCGAGCTGCGGTATGTTGTCCATAGCGTGGATGTGTAGGTTGAGGAGGACCGGGACCATTGACACTGGCAAGCTCGCTGACCCTGAAAGCTTGTTTGGCTCCATGTTTGGTTCAAAATCACGTGATTATCACGTGATGTAACCAAGTCACGCGACTAAGTAGGCTGGAGACTCGGAGCAGCTTTTGCCAGTGGAAGACATCGTACGTGCAAACGACGGGCAGTCCGAAGCCCCCCTCCTCCTTGAACAGCATGGAACACCACCAAATCGATCTCGAAACATAAGACCAAGCTCAGATCATGCAGTGGCAGTCGCGATTCTCGAGATTGGGGTGCCGGGCCAGGGGAGGTGACGGAAACACAGATCCAGAGCCCCATCCATGATGAACTGCAGCACCCGGATGGCGGTCGACTCTAGCGTACATGCAGCCGTGGTCTTTTTTCTTTAATCTGAGCCGTCGCTGCAATGCATATTTATTGCTGTTTATTACGTGACTCGGGACAGCAGTTCGCAGCTGCTAGATCGACCGACTTGTCCTCCTCCTTCATTAGCTCATTCTGTCGAAATGGCTTCGAGCGAGCTCCTCAAACAGATCCAGAGTGGAAAGAAGTTGAAAAAGGCCGAAATGAACGATCGCAGTGCACCCATAATCGACTCCAAGCCCACCACCGGTGGTGGTCCACGAGCGACAACGTCTGCGCCTATCCCATCGGGTGGTGGTGGCCCTCCTCAGTTGGGAGGTCTGTTTGCAGGCGGAATTCCCAAGTTGAAACCCGCAGGACAGGGAAATCTAGGTTTGATCTACTGTTGTCATCGGTCGTCCCATCGTGTCTTAGAGAATCCCCAGCCAAGCCCCCGACGTTTGGCAAGCCACCAGCGGTGCCAGGCCGCGTTGTCCCTTCACCTGCTCCCAGTGCACCTTCCCCACCTTTTCCTTCTAGGGCGCCCCCTCCGAAGCCATCGATACCGGCCCCGCCCCCGCCTTCTGCCCCCGTCCCGCCAACCAGAGCGGCGCCTGCGCTGCCTTCTCGGACACCCACTATCCCACAACGAGCTCCACCACCGCCAGCTCGCGGTACTCCGTCCCCTCCAACCACCACGCCTCTACCTCCTCGTCGGCCCCCACCCCCGCCTAGGACTGTGTCACCACCAGCACCATCGCAAGCGCATCCCCCACTTCCAGCTCGTTCCCCGCCGTCTCTTGCTACCCGCAGTGGATCGCCTGCCGACACATCCTCTTCCTTTGCGAGAGCGGCGCCACCCCCTCCCGCCCGGCCCAGCAATGGTATCCCTATTCTTCCGGTTCGCAAAGCTCCTCCTCCTCCTCCCGCTAGACCTACCTCCATCGCTGGCTCTTTGCCATCCAGAGCGGTACCTCCACCCCCAGTTCGGAAGGTACCCATCGCTGATGGTCCCCCCGCTCTCCCCGTCCATGTGAGAGCGTTATCCGAAGCTGAGTCTTCTGCAACACCGCCTCCGCCCGGACCGTCACCTGCCCGTATGGGTTTGATGCCACTTGCCGCGCCGCCTCCGTCGAACTCTCAAAGATTACGGGTTGTTTCCACTCCTTCGCCATCCGAAGCACCCTCTCGATCGTCTATGACCTTGGCGGGCCGCCATCAGCCGAATGGTACGAGACGGTCCGCCCCAACCCGAAAGAGTGAGCTCAATCCACCCATCTCCTGCGCGTATATGACTTATGGCATCCTTTCAGTCCCTTCTCCCCCTCCGGAAGCTGGGACTCATAGATTCCCCACGTCAGACTTCCCACCACCGCGACTGTTTACCCCAGAGCCGAAACTCTACAGTGGAGGTCGCCAACGTGGCTCTGACTTTGATCTCTCGAACCTCTAATAGACGAGGAACGACATTGTTTGCTGGAGAGAAAGAAGTCCAAGGCGCTGATGCGCCTGGGCCAAGTACTGTCTATCACTACCTACTTAACATGATCAAGTAATGGTCAGCAAAGGATTGAAGTGGAGCACTGAGTATATACGCTGAACGTCTACATGAAAAACGGGCAAAGTTACAGCCAAGGTGCCTTGGTTCGGCAGTGTCTAAGCAGTGAAATTGACACGTATGCAGTCCCGGTCCATAAAAAGCAGTGGAATTATTCGAGCCTGACTTTATTTCTCCCGGTTCTTTTCTCTCTGATTCTTCAACGATGCGTTTCTCGTCGTTTGTTTCGGCGGCTTCTGTGGTCGCTCTCGCGTCTCTCGTCGTTGCAGACACGGACGCTGAGAAGGCCTCCGATGTCTTGAGTATCACTCAGGAGACTTTCGAGACCACTGTCCACCCCGAGCCACTCATCCTCGTCGAGTTCTTTGCTCCATGGTTCGTTCGACCACTCGTGCTTTTTATGCGCCGTTCCTAAACAAACCCAGGTGTGGACACTGCAAAGCACTTGCTCCGCACTACGAAGAGGCAGCCACGACTTTGAAAGAGAGCAACATCAAGCTCGCCAAAGTGGACTGTGTCGACCAAGCTGAACTTTGCCAGGCCCACGGTGTACAGGGTTACCCGTAAGCGACCGTTTCTGTTCGTGATTTCAAGAGTTGGGTGTTCACGTCTTGTGTCCTAGGACCCTCAAGGTCTTCCGCAACGGCGAGTCGGCCGAGTACACTGGGCCCCGTAAAGCGGATGGCATTGTGAGCTACATGATCAAGTCCGTACCACCCTTCCTCTGTTCGTAAACGCGTCGTGGCTGACGTGTGTGCCAAGGCAATCCTTGCCTGCTGTCTCCCAAGTGACTATCGACAACCTTTCCGATTTCCAAAACGCCGACAAGATTGTCGTAATTGCTTACCTCGCCTCCGAATCGGATGCACCTGCCACGGAATTCAGCGCGACTGCTGAAAAGCATCGCGATAGTTATCTTTTCGGTTTATCCACTGACCCGGAGGCCATCACTGAAGCGGGCGTTACGTCTCCAGCTATCGTTGTGTACCGTGATTTCGATGAGCACAAAACGGATTATCCTTACCCGGTCTCGTCTGCCGGTGTCAAGGACATCGAGGACTGGATCCAAGAACTTTCCATTCCGCTTATCGGTGAAGTCAACGGTGACACATATGCTATCTACGCTGCCAGCGGAAAGCCCCTGGCCTACCTCTTTGTTGACCCGGCTGATGAGAGCCACCAGAGTCACATCGAGTCTCTCATGCCCGTTGCGTCCCTGTACCGCGGCAAGGTCAACTTTGTCTGGATTGATGCGACCAAGTTCGGTGACCACGCCAAGGCGTTAAACCTCGCAGAACCCAAGTGGCCGAGCTTTGTTATCCAAGACCTTCAAAAACAACTCAAGTACCCTTACGATCAGGACAAGGCTGTTGAGGCCGAGGCAATTTCGGCGATGATTGCTGAATACGTTGACGGCAAACTCCTTCCCAAGTTGAAGAGTCAGCCGATTCCTGAAACTCAGGACGAGAGCGTGTTTACCATCGTCGGGCAGCAATTCGAAGAAGTCGTCTTTGATGACTCGAAAGATGTTTTCATCGAGTTCTACGCTACCTGGTATGTTATCTTTTTGTGTTTGTGCATGACTCCGCTTACGTTGCTCTGTAAAGGTGTGGCCACTGTAAACGCTTGAAGCCCACCTGGGATTCTCTCGGTGATCACTTTGCAAATGTAAAGGACCAGATCATCATGTGAGTGACGAATATATGGTTTCTCCACAACGAAGCTCACGTTTCTCTAGTGCAAAGCTCGAAGCACAGGAAAATGACCTTCCCGAATCTGTTCATTTCCGCATCGCGGGCTTCCCAACGCTGAAGTTCAAGCCAGCAGGATCACGTGAATTCATGGATTATGATGGTGACCGTGCGTTGGAGAGTCTGATAGCTTTCGTGGAGGGACATGCGAAGAACGACCTGACGCCTAAGCCGGTTACGGCGACGCCAGTGGATGCTCAGGCCGTATTTGAGACTCCCAAGGATGCGCACGATGAACTATGATATATGACGACGGTGTGAAATTAGGAGATCAAAACACAGTTGTTCTATCTTGGATTTAACATGATTCTGATCTGCAAACCTAGTCGTGTTTGAGGAGAAACCGAGAAAACCAAGGAATCGGAGGTGAATACTAAAGTTTGACCTCTTTGAGGCCATCCTTCCAGAAGGTGAAGTATGCTGGGGAGTGGATGAGACCAAAGAGTGAAGAGGGTTGGGAGAACTTGGCTCACGAGTTATACCATCTGCCTGGTGGGAGATGAATGTTAGCTCGGGGGGAGAGCGAGGGAGGGGAAACTCACGCGATAGTTGAGCAGTGCAACCATGCCATCTGGGTTCATGCTTTCGCCGGTATACTAAAGGATCATCAGAATGGAAAGGAGGACAGAGGATGAGAGGTACAAATTCGTAGTCCTTGAAGTTGGCGACTATCTTTTTAGCATACGCAGCGGCGCCGGGTTCAAACTTTGTGACCCTTTCTGGGTTGGTCTTCTCCAAGTGTGCCTTGACAGCTTTCATATATGCCTAGCGTGGGGGCGATATGAGAAGGAGGTGGGGAGAGGAATGGAGAGTACCTTGAGATGAGTGAGGTAGGATTTCTTGTCGAATGAGGTAGACTGGAGGCGGAACGAGTAGACGACGTCGTTGACTTGCGTGGCACCATCTTCGAGGGCGGCCTCGTCCTGTTCCTCAGAGGAGGGGTTGGCGCCTGTGTGACGGTGAAGAGGGGGGGGGAAAGACGGGGGAAAAAGGTACGTGCCGATGTCGACGTCTGCGCCAGGTTTGACGGTCATCAGCTTGCAGTCGACCTCGTAGACGATGTCATCGATAGACTTGCTGGGGAGAGGGTGAGGAGGAGAAAGTGCGGAACGAGGAGACGCACGGTTTGAAGGCGTCCGAGAAGATCTCGTCCTCGGATACGACGTCGGTGTAGAGCAACATGGCGGACGCGGTGAAGAGCACTAGGGGCAGATCGATGGCTTATCTCTCTCTTTGGGGTCCGAGGGTGATTCGGGGTCCTGCCATGACCTCGTTTTCGGTGCAGAGGTTCGCCGCCTTCCCATGGACTACGAGCGCGTGGTCGTGCAGAGGCCGCACGGAACGCGACGCAGCGCAGAGTCGCGCTACTGGCGTCAGTTCAAGCGCCCCGTCTTCGTCAAGGAATACGCCCCGGTCACCGCCGTTCACTTTGCACAGCAGAGACCACACAGGTACGCCGTCACCGCAGCAACCCGCGTCCAGATCTACGCCCCCCGCACCCAAAAGGTCGTCAAGACCATATCCAGGTTCAAGGACGTCGCACGCAGCGCCCACCTTCGCCATGACGCAAAACTCCTCGTCGCCGGCGATGACACCGGTCTTGTCCAGGTCCGTCTTCCTCCCCTCCTCCCCCTTCCCCTCTCATCCACCTCCCAGCTGTTCGACGTCGGTTCTCGCGCCATTCTCCGCACGTTCGATTCTCACAAGCAACCCGTCCATGTCACCAAGTTCTCCCCCCTCTCTCCCACTCACGTCCTTTCCTGCTCCGACGACACCACCGTCAAGCTTTGGGACATTCCTTCCCAGTCCGACATCGTCACATTCACCGCCCACTCCGACTACGTTCGCTCCGGCCAGGTGTCCCCCTCAAATCCCCATCTCGTCCTCACCGGCTCTTATGACGCAACCATGCGCCTCTTCGATTCTCGTACCGGTCAGTGTGAGCTCCTCATGGGCACCGCTTCCCCCAGCGCCTCCCCCGTCGAACAGGTCCTCATCCTTCCGTCCGGTACCATCGCATTGTCCGCCGCCGGTCCCATCCTGCGCATGTGGGATTTAAATGCCGGCGGTCGCTGTATCCGTGCCCTGTCCAACCACCAAAAGACTATCACTTCCCTTGCTTTTGACGCAAACGTCGCTCGCCTTCTCACCGGAAGTCTCGATCAGATGGTAAAAGTATACGACATCGCCTCTTACAAGGTCGTCCATACGATGCGTTATCCCGCCCCCGTACTTTCCCTTGCTATCTCAGTACGCATCCTTTTCCCCCCTTCCACCCTCGTTCATCCTGTTCTCAGCCAGACTCAACACACATCGCCGCTGGCATGTCGGACGGCACCCTCTCCGTCCGCCAACGACAGCAAAAGCCATCCCAAAATGGCCAAGACTTGACCGACGCTCTCTCTGCTGGCACCTACGAAACGTTCCTTGCAGGCACCCTTTCATCAGTAGGCCAAGGTAGCATCAAACCCAAATCTAAACCGACTTTTCATGGCGATCCCGACGAGCTCAGGGTGGAGAGCAGACGAACTCCCCGTCTGAAAGAATACGATCGCTTACTCAAATCGTTCAAGTATTCAGCCGCTTTGGATGCCGTCCTCCGAAAAGTACGATTCCCTGCTCGTTTCTTTATTCCGAATGTCTTATTCCTCCCGAGAACATTCCACCCCTCACCACCTTCTCAGTGATACAAGAACTTATTCATCGTGATGGCCTCCGTAGCGCACTCTCGGGTCGAGACGATATCCTACTGGAGCCTGTCTTACGCCTCCTCGTCAAGCACGTCACCGATCCCCGCTTCGGTGAGATGGTTTGCGATATTTCCATGCTGCTCATAGGTGAGCAACCTCTGTCGTATTTGCATCGTCGCGATGGAAAAAAAAACACACTACTCAAGATATGTATGCCCCCGTCCTGGGCCAGTCTCCCCTCATCGATTCACTACTCCTTCGGCTGCGTAAAAAGGTCCTCGCAGAGATTCGCTTCCAGAAAGAGCTGATGAAAACAAGGGGTACATTAGATATGGTGTTTTCCTCCGCTACCCTGGTGCCCGCGCCAGCTGTCCCCTAAAACCAGTAGCTTAATTGCACCAATACGACAGTTACACCTGATTTCTTCATGAACCGCCCTCGAGAAAGGCGATCAGGTTCTCGAGGATCCCCTTTTGCATCATTCCCGCTTGGATTTTATCGCTGCCTTGGCTGTCGTCAGAGCCATCCACATCAATATTGTCGTGGTACGTCGTTAGTGTTTGAGCGATGTTTTTGAGGGACAGGTTCTTCCTCTCTAGCATTTGCGCGATGTGAGAGCGGATCTACAAAAAATCAGTCGAGACCCCGACATGGTTCGACGACTTACACCGTCGTCTTCCATTGTAAGCCAAGCCAAAATATAGTCCAAGGTCTGTAGAATGAACAATCCTCCGTCCAGTCGACGCAAGTAGAATAAATCCTCGTCTTCGGGACTAACCATGCCATCTTCAGCGAGCAATTCCTACGTGCGGACCTGTATGGGTCAATCGGTTTTCAAGTCCAAACTAAGCGTACCTTTCTCTCTGCTTCAATCCCCGCATCGATTGATCTCAGACGGCCGAGCATGTTTTCTCGAGTTTCCAAGAGCTTGTCCACCTTTGCGTAGTCATTCTCCACAAATTTAGTTAGCAAACGCATCCGGTTCGTCGAGTCGGAGGGAAGATTTGAAAGTAAGGACGAGATTATTCCCAGAATATGGGAAACATCCTCCGAGGCTGGCGCTGTCACTTTCTGCTTTTTGGAGGTCTGATAGCGGTCTGTGTCAGCGATACATCGATGTTATAAGTCTCGAATGAACCTTGCCCATGAATGCTGAGAACAGTGTCTTGAGCCCCAGAGCTTCAACAAAATTGAAGCATAAATCAGAACCCGCTGGCCCCGACATTGCGTAATCCAACGTTTTTATTGACCGAGACTTTGATTGACGCTTCTCTCTGAACGACTGTCAGTCAGAGTCAAGGCGCAAGTATCACATTACTAACTTCATCATCAATACCATGAGGTCCACACCTTCGCTAGCCAAAAATAGTGACTTGATCTCAGGTTCTGACAAGGCTGAGCACAGGGCATCAAACAGATTCTCCATGAACTCTGTTTCGTCCGCGTCAACGGGCTCGCGATACCGAAATTGCTAGCCGCCAGGTGAGACTGGCACACATCCTCAGCTAGACATTCGCTCACTGAAAGTACTTTGAGGATAACCTCAATACCATCCTTCTTGCCGAGTTCTTGTCTATTTGGAACACTGTTTTGAAGCAGAATCGAAAGCAACTCTGCAGCGTAACACCGATTGTCATCGTGGCTCTTTGATTGGATACGTTCCAAAAGCCAACTCAGTATTTTTGTTTTAGAAACAAGTTGCACAGCTAGGTCGGGGCTGAAACCCAGAGTGTTCTCGAAAACACCTACACTTGGGCTATTAGCGTTTGCTCGCATCGGATATCTCAAAGTCCTCACCAAAAATATGGAAGACGCCCAATCGGTCAGATTCTTCTTGTTCATTAAGTCGAGAAAGGTTGTCCACGAGTAACTCAGGTACTGAGTTTTCCACCTAATGAAGTTCATGTTATTTCGTGAAACTTCGAGAGGAAATTGACTTGCCAATGCCTCGATAAGCATTTTGAGAGCGGGTTGGTTGTCTTCTTGTTCGTACTCATTCCCCTCATTGCCAACATCCTCATCGGTCAATTCGTGGAACACCTCGATTGCATCAATGACTATGTCAACGTTCTCATGACTGAGCAATCCAACCAACAGAGACACAATCCCGGAGCGAACCATTTCCGGGTACGCAAGAGCTGGGGACTGCGCTAGGGGAAGCAAAGACTTGATTGCACCATCAAGGTCCGCTTCTGAATCGATGAACCTAGTGGACGATATTTAATACTGCACAATGTGCGGAAGACAAAACTGAGAACTCACTTTGAGGGGTCGTTTGGATGCTTGGACCGCTGATCTTGGTTCTTGTTTACCGCGCGTTCCAACCGCAAGAGTGTCCGTCGGATACTGGTGATCGTAACATTTTCTGGCTGAAAGCAGAGCCTGGTGACGACTCGTCATAAAAACTCTGCGTGCACAGGGACATACTTCGTTTGATACCCCTTCCCCTTCTGCCTTTTCAAAGATGCTCAAAATGTCTTTTTGTTGACTCGTGAGGCCGCCACCATAAAAGCGGCCTTCTTCGTCCTCTTCAGTAAAGTAGTCTGCATCTCCACCAGGTGCAAACGAAGTATCGACGTCGTTCTCCGACGCATCCTCTACTGTTGCGCGTCTCGACCCCGGAACGGCGTGACCGGTGGGTTCTTCCTGCATCTTTGGCTCGGGTGAAGTACGCGAACTGGCGGACTCATCCAACTTCATTTTCTTGAGCATTTCCGGGGTTGGACTATCTGGTAGCTTACGCTTTGAACCCGCGGGAAGCGTGGGCACCTAATCCATGACTCAACGACTGCGATGATATGGTTGTACCGAAAGCACGGACCTTGAACAATTTGTCGATGTCCATGTCAGGAGATATAGAAAACTAGGCTGGTGAGAGTGACGTTGCTTGTTACTGCCAGTGCCAGTGCAATTGGTGACCTAATAAGCATACATAGGCTCTTCATTGAAAGCTCGTACTACTACGGCTCTACGATATGGGAAACGTCATGATGCACCATGTACCTATCAGGTTATGCCACATCTAACAAGGGCGCTAGAGTGCTAGAGTAAACATACAAAACAACCTCACGTCACGACCTATAGCTGTCCAAGAGGGTGTCCAACCTCGTCCACAATCCCATGATCGTGATGACGTGTAGCATGAGCGCGGTCCGAGATTCCAACGACCCAACGTACTGGAGATGCATCACCTGAAGCTTTTCATGTCAAGTATGGCTAGTATCAGTATGGTTTGTGTCGATTCTTCTTCAGATCCTTCTCCAGTTGTTTCGCCTTCCTGTGTCCGATTTCAACAGGCCTGATGGCGGTACTGTCCGCCTTTTTAAGCTTGACTGGACGATTGCCCACATACTTGCCTATTTGCTACCTGAGCAGGTGTAAAACGATGACAAAAGGTCGACTGGACGTACCATCCATCTCTTTCCATGCTTTCAGGAAATCCTCCGGATCTGAAAATGCAACGAATCCGTATTTCGCCTTTACGCATAATCCGTTAGCAATCGGTTACGAGATGACACAACACTGATAGGTGACCTTTTGGCTCAGTCTATCTCGGATGACACGGGCCTTCTGGAAAGAAGGGTATTTGTTGAACGCGTTTGCGAGAACATCGTCAGAAACATCATTACTTAGGTCTCCGACAAACAAGCGAAACCAGGCTGAAGCACCGTGTGAGCGGCAGGGATACGAGAAAACAAAAGCAGAACCTACCTGGGTTCCACTCGAGGAGAGTTTGGTCCTCCCACGTCTTGCCTCCTCCCTTCCGTAGGACTGTCGTCCTCTTCCCTCCTTTTGCGAGCTTGCCACCGGCTCCTCCACGTTTATCAATCATGGCACCTGGTACATAAACGCTCTGTTGTGCAAGGATGCCAACGTCATATTCGTAAGCGTTTGCTGGAACTGGAGCACTGTGCGCAGAGGAAGACCCTGCAATGGGATACATCGGACCATTGTAGGGCTGGTGGTAAGGATTGACATCGTAAGCCGACTGCTGTTGGCTGTATTGCGAGTAATAGTTCTGAGACGGATCCATTAAGGGTGGGAGGGAACAAGATGGATCAATGCAATAATTATGTAATAATCGACAAAATACCTCAATATCAACACTATCAAACAAAGTCGATCCCATACACGAGATTGAGGTCTGCTCGCTGTCGCTGGCGTTCCCCAAGCTACTTCAAGGTAAGTTTTGTGACTGAACCCGTCCTATGACTCTCGTATGTCAAGGAGAGAGCTTGTTACAGCCGTTTAGCTCTTGTTTCGCGTCTTTCGTAGTGGATGGTCCACCGTATAGTGAGATGGTGACCTGGTTGACTGTTTTCTCCAGATGCCGTTCGTCAAAAACGTCAAGTCAGACGCCTACTTCTCCCGTTTTCAGGTCAAATACCGTCGCCGCAGAGAAGGCAAAACCGACTGTTAGTTGCCGCATTGATCACATACTTCCGTCCTAACTACTCGCCAGACTACGCTCGCAAACGACTTGTCACGCAAGCCAAGAATAAATAGTATGCATACATTGACTATCGCGTTCCTTCATCTCATGTTGTCTCAGCAACGCTCCCAAATATCGCCTAGTCGTCCGTTTCTCCAACAAGGATATTATCGTCCAAATCGTCTATGCACGTCTACAGGGCGACTTCGTCCTGACCGCTGCTCGGTCGAAAGAGCTCCCAAAATATGGCATCAATCATGGTCTGACCAATTGGACGGCTGGTAAGGCTTTTGAGACAACTGGCAGCAGCCATGTTTTGACGGTGCGCAGCTTATGCAACAGGTCTACTCTGCGCTCGACGTGCGTTAACCAAGCTTGGTCTTGCGGATAAATATGAGGGTGTCACCGAACCCGATGGCACACTCAAGTTGACGGAAGCTCTCGATGACGAGGATGCTCCTCGTCCCTTCAAGTGTTACCTGGACGTTGGCTTGAAGCGCACTTCGACAGGTCATCGTGTGTTCGGAGCCATGAAGGGTGCGAGCGATGGTGGTATACACATTCCCCATTCCGAAAGGCGTTTCCCCGGCTACGACCCAGAGGGCAAGCAGCTCGACGCCGAAGTACTGAAAAAATACATCTTCGGTGGTCATGTCGCGGAATATATGGAATCGCTAGAAGAGGAAGATGATGAACGGTAAGTATCACTTATCCAGCAAAACGCAAGATCTCACTCTTGCTACTTGTTAGATTCAAGAAACAGTTTGCCTCGTATCTCGCTGACGGTGTTGGATCCGAAGACATCGAGGAAATCTATACCAATGCATACGCCGCCATTCGGGAGGATCCCACGTTCCATCCCACTGAGAAAACAAAAGATTGGAAAGCAGAATCACTCATCTACAAGAAACAAAGATTGAGTGCCGAACAACGCAAAGCTGCTATCCAGGCCAAAATCGAGGCTTTCAAGACATCTGGTGGCGGCGAAGCTGGTGAAGAGGACGAGGATGAGGATGAGGACGATGAGTAGAGGATTCGTACCAGATTTCGTTTGGTTTTCCACTTCTAGCCATGCTTCAGAACCAGCATCAGGGTGATGCGTATGTTTCCATGGTGTCGGTGGTCGAATTCACTTCCTACTATGATACATGCAGAGCTTGCTCCAAGAATCCCAACTGCCAGGCTATCAACGATGCGCACTGATGAGGGGAGTAAGTATCCACATGCAACTTCTGATTCTCGCTCCCCGGACCAATACGGCAGGCTGAGGAGCATACGGCAAAATTATCAGCAAACGACACGCTGAAATTTCTGACCTCAAGTTAGCATATCATGGGTCGTGCAATGATGATCAAACTAACACGATACACCCTTCCCATCTTCCGATCGTCTTGCCGCTGACCATGTCAACGAACCACGTTCCCCCAAAATGCTCGCTATACTGGCTGCCAGACTCGCAAAGCTTAGTGAGTAAGCACTTCTCCACTTCATCTGAAAGGAGTTGACTGAGTTGAGGAACAGAGGTAATAGGTAGCGTTGCTTGGGGAAGATGCGCGATTAGAGAGGATGGCGACAAGAACGTCAAGCGTAATGTCTGCCTGATTGCAGACGTTAGTCGACCCATTCGGGCAAAAGGAACATACCTGCCTCTCGTCGATGCGCAGAAGAGCTTCACCTCCGACTCTCTTCAGGATGTTTTCGCCCGTCAGTCGACGCTGCAGACTTTGACCGGTCTCCCCAACGGGGTGAAACCTAAGCGTGCACGGCACCCCGGCATGAGCTAATGCGGACACCATTTTGTCAAGTTCGGCCTTGATCTTGATGCAGAACTGTTGGTACTGCAGCAGGTCAATGATTGGTTGAAGAAGTTCAGACGAAGGTTGAATGGCAACTCC
>JBBPLY010000001.1:361460-414840 GCA_038090035.1 Xerocomus nothofagi | reverse complement strand
GAATTGAGGTGGCTTCTTCGACTTGCGGCCGGTAGTCTTATCAAAGTAATGTAGTAGAGCCTGGACGCGATATATCATCGCGATGAATGGGATGCGTCGAGGAGATACGTACTGGTAATGTAACTTCCTCCGACAAAGTGTGAACATGCATAATAGCCGAATACCCGGCACAAATGATGTTTTTGTGTTCCAGAATGGCCAATTGAGCTTCGAATTGCCGTACTGCATGCACGGGGTTCTTTGTGCTTGTGAGTACAAAACCAGGGCTAATGTCCTCATCCTCTACTCCCCGCAATCTAACTCGTACGTTATCCCCGCACATGGCGGATGGTATCTCCTCTTCCGATTCATTGTAGATTGCGGAGATTTCAAGGTTGGCTTTGATCGGCATGAGAACGAGCGCGTCTCCTTTGCGCATATGACCTGATTCGATCTTTCCGACGGCAATGGTGCCCATGTCTTTGTATTTTTCAGAGACTGGCATCATGAGTGGGGCGGAGATCTTTCGATCGACCATGGGCATGTGGTCAAGGTGACCGAGGAGTGTTGAACCACTTGAGGATGATCAGCACCCGGCACTGAGACGCAGGAGGTGAGGCAACACACTTCCACCAGGAGGATATTGACGCGGGGATGGGGTCCTTGAGGTTTACTCCGGTATAGGCTGAAATGGGTATAAAGGTGACGTCTTTTGGACCGAACCCGGCGGCCTTGATGAAAGGTACAAGCCTATCTTTGATCTCATTGTAACGGGTTTGTTCCCAGTTGACGGTAGAGTCGTCCATCTTGTTTATCACGACGATGACTTTTGAAACGCCGACGGTCTTGACGAGCATGACGTGCTCTCTTGTCTGACCACCCCTTTCGAAACCGGTCTCAAACTCACCTTTGCGGGCTGAGATGACGAGGATGGCGATATCCGCTTGGGCGGCACCGCTGATCATGGAAGGAACATAGGTTTTGTGTCCAGGAGCGTCGAGAACAGTGTAGCGACGGTTTGGGGTCTCAAAATACGCGCGGCCTACTTCGACGGTCTTGCCTTTGTTGCGCTCTTGTGGTGTGGAGTCGAGGGCCCAGCTGAGATACCAGGTCTCCCTTCCGGCTTCTTTTGCCTCGTGTTCGTATTTCTCCATGGTTCTTTTGTCGATGGCACCGGTGAGATAGAGTAAGTTTCCACCGAGGGTACTCTTTCCAGCGTCTACATGACCGATGAATACGATATTAAGATGTTCCTTGGCTGGGGTAGTATTGGAGATAAGATCGGACGAGAGGGAGGATGGGCACTGACCATCACCGAAGAGATCCTTGAGCACAGCTTCATCGGCAACGGACTGGACCTCTCGCGCGACAGCGATGGTATCTGATTTTGATTTCTCTGTGGAGAATATCTTCTTCGAGATCGGAGGAGCTGGGGAAGAGGAGTGTGAGCCTGGATGGGAGGGGGCGGGGGACTGCTGCGAGCTCGAAGCGGGCGCTGGTGTGGGCTTGGGCTTGGCTGGGCCTGTCTGAGGCGAGGGCAGAGCGAACGGTCTGCCCGGCACGAATTCGAACGCGCTCGCGTTGAGTTTGCTCATGAGGGATTTATTTAAATCAATTATTTCTTTTAATCGCTCTTTTATCGAGCCGATCTCGTGACCTCGTCATGTCCTCCCTCGCCGTCGTCCTCGACGCCGCCCACCACGTCCTCGACGCCGACCACACCTCCGCCGACATCCTACATACCAGACTTCTCCGCTGCTATGCTTCCCTCGGCGAACAGCCACCACCCATACCAGATCTCTCCCTCCCGACCCTCCAGCTCGAGACCGCACGCGTCGCACTCCTCCTGATCCATCGCGTCCAGCTCTTCCTCGACCCCACCACCCAAGACCCACCTGCCGTCGGTGCTCGCGATCTCGCTGTCCTAAGGACTCTCCTCACCCTCCTCTTTCGGTGGGGCATCAATCCATTGCTTGTGCGTCTCGCTCCCCTCGGCGACCCTTCCGCCTTCCTTGCAGACCTTGCAGCACTCTCAACGATGTTGTCCCTTCTCATGTCAACTCTCTTCCCCCACGGCCTGCGTGCACAACCCACACAGACCATGATCACCACAACCATTCTCCACAGACACGTTCCTGATCTTTTCAGGGCCTCCATCACCCTCGCATGGATGCCCAAGTCACTGTGGCCCCAGGACAGCCTCTCTCTCCATACTCTGCGGCCCTCCGTCCTGCGACTCCTCGAATTGTGCGTCTATATGCGCTGCGTATATGCACAGACGAATCTCAATCTTGTGGTCAAGTCTCCCTCTATCCCAGATAATGTCCGATCTTGGCGCAGTATTGTCGAGCTTGCCCCCCCCGCCGGCTCACGTCCGCAAATTATGTTCGTCGTTGCTCACAAAGAGCCTGCTCCGTCCGGGCGGCGTTCGAGCTCTCTTTGCCGCAGTTTTTGGTGAGCAAGAGGGTTTAGATGATCCCCAACTGGAAAAGTACGAACGTACTGCCAGCATTCTCATGGCTGTACCTGCCGGCTTCAAGCCAGAGGTCTGAACTTGCCTTTCAATTGCCCAATTCTTTAATGAATGCTAAATCCTCATATTCTAGGAATATTTCGCGATCATTGTCCCTCCTTTAATGGAGTTGATATCCGATAATGTTCCCGCGACATACAAGCGTGCCGCTTCTTTTTCCATCTCTCGCATGTTGGACCCCGAGTTTTTACATCATCCATTGATCTCTTCTCTTGTGTCGCCTATCATTCACCACCCAATTTTACGTGGTCCGAACGTGGACATTTCTCAGGGGGATCAGGAAGGGCACTCGGCGGCAGCACCACCGACCCCAATGACTGCCTTGACTATTCTCACTATTCTCCTCCTCAATACAGACCCATCCCCAGTCTTTATCACTCGAATCTTATCTGCGGTCGTGCCTGCCCTCTACGCGCTCATATTTCACCTGGATGAAATGAAGGCATCCAACCCCGTCCTTAAGGAGTCAGTCAAAGGTCTACTTGCAACATGGGGCCGCGTAGTCGAGGTAGAGGATGGGGTCAATATACTCTGGTCGGTCATCCAAAGCGAGCGGATCTACTGGGAGGTGGATATTTCAGGTAGTATTAGACGCAGCGCCACAGAGTACGTTGTGATTCTGCAGTCTCTAGCTTCGGTTCTCACTTTATGCAATAAACTTCAGTAGGTCTACACAACTTGCCCTTCTTACACCAGAGAACATGGGAAAGGGGGAAGAAATTATGGGAGAGAACGTCCTAGACCTTTACCCAGACCCTGCGCATTTCGTGCAGTATGTCAAGTCACTCGACCGCTCGGACATGGCCTCCGAGTTGTTTGTCAGGTTACTCGAAGCATATCATTTAGTAGACACCGAGCAAGACGCCGACCCGTCCAGGTGCGCAGATATCACCCGCCTCGATCATGGGCTAACTCCTCGTCAGAGGTTTATTGTATCTTCAAATGATTGTTCAGATCCAGACTCAGCTCATCGATGATTCGTCTCCCACCAGCATCCTTCGCAAACCCGAGCACATTTTATCATTCGTAAAACATGCCTTCGGATTTCAGACAGCACGTGGTACTTCCTCGACACAACACATGGCTGATCGTTCGCGTGGGCTTGGACTAGAAGACCTAAAGATCGTAGACAAAGCAGAAGATGGCGGGGACGACGACGACGACGACGACGACGAGCCAGGAGTACTGGGTAGCGATCAAGCAGAAAACAATATAACCGCGACCGCGATCAATCTGCTCCTCGCCATCTTGGAAGGTATGGGAATGTGTAGGGTATGTCGAAGACCAAATTTGACTACATTTACAGCGAACCCTGACTTATCTGCACGGAACGCCCCCATACTCAATGAGATTTTTTCTCTCCTTGAACCTTTTTCCAATGATGCGTCAAAACCCATTAGGGACTTGGCCCGGGAAGCTAGGATAATGATGACTGCTCGACTTGCGTCCGGTTCAACATCCTGGTCAGCACCACAGAGAAGAGGAGAAGAAGATCCCCAAGAGATTTATCAAAAGGCTTTAAAGCTTCTTCAAGACCCGATTCTGCCTGTCCGAGCACACGGCCTGTTGCTATTGAGGCAACTTGTGTCATCCCGTCCTCGCGCCTCCACGCCTACGACAGACGCAGCATTGGTACCCGCTATCATGTCCATCTTTATGCAATCTCTGCAAGACGATGACTCTTATATATTCCTCAATGCCGTACAGGGTCTCTCTGCAATGGTTGATACGTTCGGAAAAGAGGTGTTGGGGAATCTTCTCGAGATGTACACACGTAACCTCTCAGCTTATTCCGTGGGGACGCTGTCGAAGCAAGAAGTTGATGCAAAAGTCCGTGTCGGCGAGGCTTTGGGACAAGTAATCAGGCGGTGCGGGGATGCGCTCAGTGTCTATGGTACGTCCGAACGAGTGGATCGCAACATTAATGATGATCGATCGAATCAATAGTGGATATTATCGTTCCGCGGCTTATGTTGGTCTTCCGCACAAGTGATGCCCCAACAGTTCTCCGAACCTCCGCTGTATCACTCCTCGCACAGTGCGCAAAAACCAGCTCGGTTTCCGTGCTTCGGTACATCAACGACCTGGCCGTGAGCATGATCGATTTCCTCCAAGTTGAAATGGTTCCTGTTGTACAATCGTTGCCAGACGGCGACGGAGGGACGCCACGCAAAGTCGAGGAGCATGGGGGGACGGAAAGGCTTGATTTCGACCCCACCACGATTGATTCTAAGCTAGCACCGTTACGACGCGCTGCGCTGCATTTCTGGACATCACTCCTCCACCAGCTCACCCATGCAACATATGATGGTACCATGGCGGAGAGATTACCAGCTTCACTCCTTAGGCGAGCCAAAGCCACGCTGGGATACATTGCCTCGATGGACGAAGATGGTATAGTAAGAGTGATGGCTAGAGAAGCGAACGAAGCTGTAGACCAACTCAATAAAGCCATGTTGGGTACATGACACATTCCGTTACCAACTTGCAGTCAATCGAGGTCGAGTTCGATAAATGTACTCCCCGTATCTGTCTCAAACCCAGCAAGCTCCAAGAGTCTGAGTCATTGGAGGGACACAATCCATTCTCGGTTCCCAACTCGAGTCTAGAAGCGAGGTCGTGGAATGTGGGAGTTGGCTTGGAAGCCGCTAGACCACGACCAAGCCCGCGAACCAGCACTAGCGAGGTCGAGCGAAAGACGAAAATGTATTTTCATGACAGCGTATAATTGCCCAACGCTCTGCTTATCTCGTCTACCTTCTTCCGAAACATGCCCCACTTCGTACTCCCGACGAGGAGATACGGGAGCTGTTCGTCGTTTGGTTCGGGAGCGGCGCCGAGCCTCAAAAACGGGTTCGAGACGGCTTGATAGAGGGCCATGTGCATGGCCTTGAACATCTACACATCATGCATACGATCATCATCGGCGTAGTGTGAGCTGACGAGAGCGTCGAACCAAGATGACCTCGGCGTCCCGTACCACAGCGTCCGTCAACGGAAGTGCCAACACGATCTTCACCTTCAACGGCGTGATGTAGCCGTACGCAGCGACGTCGTCCATCGCGTACAACAGCCCGAGGTAACCATCCGTAGGTTTGGAATTATTACCGTCAGCGGCTAAAAAAAACGTGGATCTGGCGTTGCATCGTTTTCGCTGAACGGAAAAAGAGACGAGGCTGACTGCGCTCTTCGATGACGTCCAAGCTCGTGTGGGCGACGTAGTGGTACTTGAGTTCCTGTCCTTTGTGAAAGGTGCGCACCAGGATAGGATGATTCTGTGGCGAAATGAACGCGACTGCGTTGACACGAAGTGGTGGGGGCATTTTCAAGCGAGTTGCGGGGTTGCCGACTCTAACTACAAGCAAACAATTATTTACCGTAGTCTGCAACAACGCATGGGAAAATAGACTATCATAGGTCTCAACAGCTATCACTACGCGATCCCGGACTTCTTCAACGACGAGACAGCCTGAGCATGATCCAACGTCAGCTGTCACATCAGGAGCAGTTATCAGCGTCACTCTGTTACCTTGTTGGTAAGATCGTATATTCTCCTTTGGGCCGCAAAAAGGATGGCGGCGGTCAGTACGCTCTGGAGGAGCTTACTTCCTACGCCGCCGTACAGTCCTTGCAGTCCTTCCTCCCTGAGAATCGTCAAAAGCCCGTGGAGAGCAGATTTGTAGCGCTCGGCACAAGCATTTCCCGCTTGCAGTCGACTCTTGACAACGCTTCATAAAAGAATAGTCTGTGGGTCAGCTTTTACTCGGAAAGAAGGTCGTGCGCCATTACATGTAGGGATAAGTCACCCCGGTGGCAACTGGTGCCGTCAACTCAACGACAGGGTCAATCGATAGATCGTTGTCGTCACGTACCAAGTTTCGAAAACCCTCCCAAAAGGAAGAAATCCCAATCGTTCAACGTCGCCGACGCAGAACCACGTTGACCCGTCGGCAGTCTCGCTATGCGGCTCTTGACCAACGCATTCTTGAGCTGCTCAAACACGGTGTACTGGATGACCGGGTTGATGACCAACACAAGCGCAGGACCGATGCCTCTCCATAAGCCGGCAAGGCCGTTCCTGGCCACGATCCTGCCGATCGCCTCGAACGTGCCGAGTTTCTTGGATTTGGATGCAGACGTGTCATCGACAGAGGGGTAGGTATTTGCGTTGTGAACCGCTTGCGTGGTTTGTACGACCCAGATGGGGTTGCTTATGATCGTCGTCACTGAGCCTGTGCCAATCTGGTCGGATTTTCGGTTGGAGTGCAGATTGTTTGATTACCTGCTATGAGGCCGACGAGCATAGACTCGGCCGTGCTGAGAGCCTTTTTTCCCGGCCTCGCATTCAAAAGAATGGCACGCGAACGCTCGTAAAAGTAGTAATAGATCCTTGGCGATGGAAACTGAGCAACGGAACTTGAAACGGGGGAGGCGGCAACACGCTCACCCGTTCGTGACTGCGACGCCAACCAGGCTGGAGCTGAGTCCGCTATAAAGACCGCGAAGGCCCTCTCGCTTGATGACGTCCAGTATCACCTGTACGAAAGCCTGACATGGGTCAGCGGTCGGACGAGCGTGAATCGTGCGTCGCAGGCACCTTGCCGTCGGGCTTCGTGTCCACCGCTGCACGAGTCGAGAGGACGACCAGCGGACTGTTGGGGTCGAGTCAACTCGACGTACGCGCAACTCGAAGAGGTGCGACACTTGCTAGGTTGCCGACATTGCCACCAATCCTCCAGCCGCCCCAGCGAGCGCATGGAGTACAGAGTCGCCCATGTCGATGTTGGCTCTCGCAGAGTTGCGCACTCGGAATTCACACCACGGCCGGAAATCACATGTTCAGCGATAGCGTCGTACATACGCCCCATCACTCCAACGTGCCCTCCTGAAGCTGCTTCAAAAGGCTCTGCATCTCCTCTACGTCCTTCTTAAACGCGCTAGAGCTAGAACTCGTGTCGCTTCTCCCGGAGACGTTGAATGCGTCACCCGAAATCGGTTTTCCATCGTCCAGAGCGAGCCACTTGTCCAACTGAGAAGAGATAGCTTGCGCCTTTAATCGGTAGTGAGTGCGAATAACGTCACCAAACGGTTCCGGAGGAGCCTTCAAATTCCCTAGTATCTGCGGCACATGAATGAATAAGAATCACCAAGAATAACGAGACGCTTACCGCAGTTCTGACAACCATCCGTCGCACATTTGCCGAGTCTGCGACAGCTAAGCAAGGTGCCTATCCACTGCTGACCGACTCACATGCTTTAGATTGTGGTGTTCCGCCACCGTTGGCCCATCCTGGCTCGTTCAAGTATGGTTCGTCACACAAGATCATAGATTGGATGGAGATGAGAACCTGAAAGCGCAAGCCGTCTACCAAACCCAAGACTCCTTATCGGTAAACACACCTGCAGTAATGTTGATCGACCTGATATCCAGCCAGGGCCGGACCAAGTTCCGAGAAGAGATAGGCACACTTTGCCATCCTAGCGAGGGTCGGTCAGTGTGGAGTATACGCTGACGCACTACCAAAGTATACTTGCCGCGTACAGATTCGGGTTGAAGCGATATTTTCCGCCATTTGTCTTCGAGCGAAAGCAGACAAGGTCAGACAGCATCGAGGCATTCGACACTGGGCATTACCGTCATGTACTTAACACTAGGGGGTGTTTGGTTATAGCTTGGTCCAAGGAATATGTCGAACAAGAAACTGCAATGTTTCTTTCAGCCAGGATGCGAGAAGTTAACCACGTTAATACAGACCACCCATCCTGGTATCTACCAAATAAATTCGTCGATATGAACAAGCCTCGAAAGCTGATGTGCAGCAACTCACGGTGTTCCTTCCGGGCCGATGATCAATGCCTTGACGATATCTACGCGGTTCTCATCTACTCTCAAAAATATTGACGAATCCCAAGCGACGGGAAGATTCGTAGTCAACACAGCAAGCTAGGAATCAACGTTATTAGTCGTCATGACTTGAAATTTCGACCCGCACTACCTCCTTTGCAATGGCAAGTGAACGCTTTGGAATCTCTGAGTTCGCGAGCATTCGTGCTTCACTGTTGAAGAAGAATTTATAATGTGGAACTGTATCTTCGTTTGGTATCGGCTCTATAGGGGGCACAGTGAGGTCGCAGTATTCAAATCGTACTTGCGTCGCCCAGTTGATGTACGCCTTCCGCCGCTCTTCTTCAGTGTTGCCAACGTGTATTGACGAGATATCGAATACTGAAGAGTTCGTGATCTTGGGTAGAGATGCATGTAACCTATGAACGAAGGCATCACCCTTTGTCTCTCGCAAGGATCGATCGATAGCGTTTGCGGTCATCAGAATTCGTTGACAGAATGCAAGTAGCTTCTGGTTCTCGTCCGATAACGTTGGGGACGATTCCTTTTCTTTACCCTTTCCCTTGTTTGTTGTCATCCGTTTCTGTTCCTCTGTCATCTCCTCTTCTTCCGGTTCCGTGGGCTTGACCCCCTCCAGCCCTTTGATGGCTGCTTGTGCTTGTATGACGATAGCTTCAAGCAACTCACGAGGTCCAGCACTGCCTTCATAGATAATCGTACGTTCTCGAATCACTGACTTGCCTTTGCCAACTTTCTTCGGAGCGACGGATTTGATCGACCCAGCAACCATAATAGGCATAGCCATCATGCTCGCCAACGCTTCATGATTGGAGATAGTCTGGATGGAGGACATTGTTAGATGTACAATTCCTCAGAGAGGACTGCTCACTTCAAGCCACTCAAACAACTCGAAGTACAGAACGGACCGATCAGACATGTCCGACAGAGAATCGTTCCGAAGAAGAGTTGAGCAGAGGAAATTGAAGCGCCTACGAAGATGTGCCAGGGCGGTAGGATGAACCATGTAGTCACTTGTAAGAGCCCCAGCGTCCCTGTGGAGCGAGGGAAGATAGACACGGATATGGGAGAGGAGGAGACCGATCTTCTCATCTTTGGAGCGTTGTTGAGCTTGTGCCTCGAGTTGCCCAGAAGTCTGGGTATCTTGAGTTTCAAGACCGGCGTTACTACGTTGTGCGACTTACATCCTCGCGGCCATCACCAGCGTATCCAGTGCCACCTCGTGCTTTCTTCCCGACCGGCAGTGACATGTAGTATGCATCATCGTCATCGTCATCCCCATTAGTGACGGACGAATGAGGGTGAGGATCCATCTTGCGTTTCTTGCTTGGCTTTGCTTTCGAAGCTCCTTGACTGTGCTCATCTCCTAATTGTCGTCTTTGGCCCGCAAATATCGTTTCCAACATTGCCAGACCAACGCCCAGTATAACGCCCTGCAGATTCGAACAATGAAACAAGCTAACATCGATAGATGCGTTTGGACGGCTACTTCCGAGATTGATTGTTTCGCCACATGCAAAACAAAACTCGATATTGCAATTGGGGCACGAATGCTTCACAATACGACGCAGATGCTCGATATAACTCGAGAACTCGGACTGTGGGGTATGGTGAGCTATCAGGAGACAACAAAATTGGTTTGCTGCGACTCACAAAAAGAGGGAAAAAATCGCTTCTCTTTCGATCGAGCTTGTGCCCACAAGACTGAGGACAGGTGCATTTGTGGTTGCTCAAGAAGTCATATAGAGCAAACAGAAACGACTGCTCGTTGCCCTCAGGACAACCTTTCATCCAGTCACCCTGCATCATGAGTTTAACCGGTTCCTTGAATCCTGGTAAACTAGCGGTTTCGGGTTCTTCCTCCACTTCAATGACCTCCTCGCGACGATCCTTGGAGAAGAAGATACCTGTAGTGAAATTATTAATTGCAAGATCACACAGGAGAGTTCATATTTGCCTGCGTATGGGTCAACCTCCCCCGTATTTCGCTTCGCCTCATAATCGGAATCGTAGTCAATATAATCATCAACTAGGGAGTGGCTGATGAGCGTACAAACTAACGGCGTCCCCATGAACTTACCATCATCATCGTTATCTTGCACATCGAGATCTTCCTCTCCATCCGCGTGCTCTGGGGTCTGCAATGCATCAGTAGGGAACATTGAACGACAGACAATGGATGCGCACCGAAGCACAAGGGGTCTGTGAGGGGCTCATTGGACCAGTCGGACTAACTGGCGCCATGCGCACGTCGTCATCGCCGCCTGTCAAACACGCAAACTCGCCATCGAAGATACGTTCTGCTGCCTGCATGACATCTTTGTATCTACGCAATGCCGCTTGCGCTTGCGGTACGGTCGCACCCTACAGCGAACGATGGATTGCAGTCAAGGATTACGCGCAGTGTGTCTAGCACGACGGCGTACCATCTCAACAAGTTGACCTATCTCTTTATTCATTGCAAGCTGCTTGCGGCGAGCGACAGACTGTTTCGTACGCTTTGACAGGTAGGATGAAGACAAAGTGTGCCATTACGCGAACTTGATAACTCAACACTATGTCACGCCGTGACGCGTGACCATTGTGACCAAGTACCATAATGGCGGGCCTTCGCGTGAAGATATATATAAATAAAAAAACTCACAAGGCCCAAAGCAAAGCAGGGAAAAGAAGGGAAACAAAAATTTCTTGGTAGTACTACCAAGTGGAAAAATATTCTGAATATGGTGGATCAAGCTAGCAGGTTAATCTCGAAAGAAATGATCGAAACTTTGCCCCAGAGGCATGCTTGGACTAAGGTACCGGTCAAGAAAGTGTCAGTGAACAACGCATACAAGCTAAAGGTACACACAACGCCCGCTTTCCGGGCCAGCCAAACGGAGTGGTTTGTCGCTGTCAGTAGAACAAAAAGAGCAGTTAACTCTTCGGAAGGGCGGGAAAGCTGTCGTGATCATCCCGATCATATCCAAGAGGATACGAGGACAAGTCACTCATAAGTGCCAGAGTATCCAAGCTAGCCCGCTGACGAGGTGGGGTAACTGAAGGGGGATGAGTAGCTTCCGTTCCTCCGTGGTCTATTTGAAAAGGGAAATTTCCAAGTCCCGATGAAGCTGTGGATAACTGAGAGCCTGTTGACATTCCTAGAATACGGCGGCTCGGAGGGGGCAACGGGGGTAATGAAGCCCCGGTATCTGTAGCTCCAGCTTCAGGCGACACGGGAAGTAAAGTGGTAGATCCCGTGACAGATAAGGGGGCTTGGTGCTGAGTAGCAGCGGAGAACTGCTGTCCTAGTGGCGAACGAGGCGGGGAGCGAACAGGGCGCGAAGATATGGGAGACGGTGGGACAAAAGGGAACGATTCAAGAATCGAGTCTGCTCGGGTAGATGTCGTGGAAACCATGGATGTTCCAGACATTCGTTTAGATTTATCGAGACCCTGCGCGCGAGCCTGAGCGTGAGCGTGAGCCAAGGCGCGTTGCTGCTGTTCCTGAAGCGTAATGGATGAAGGAGGGATCAATTTTGGTATGGAAGTGCCGTGTGGCGACTTCTGATCGGGACGTGTGATCAGCAGCTTAGTGCTGTTTTCCGTGGCATCGCCATCGTCGACTGACTGTGCGGGCGGAACAGGTTCACCTAAATCTGATCTGGCTCCCGAATCAATAGTGGCGATCGGAGCTTGCTTTGACGGTGCGTGATGGTCCCCGAACGGATCGCTACGAGGGGAGGATACGTGTTCTTCGTCAGACTCATTAACAACGTCCGCAGGTCCAAATGAAGTCGCAGCGAGAGGTGAACGAACTGAAGGACGAGATGCGACGGAAGGGGGCTTCAAACTTTCTGAGGAGAGATGCGAAGTTGGAGTCACGGTGCCCGACGTTTGGATGACTTCTGCTCTGACTTTGCCAACAACCTGCCGAACGACGCCCTGAGTGTGGGTTACAATCATGGGAGCTTCGTTCAAGAAGTCACTGGAATAACTAGCATTCGAGGCGTATGAAGCCCTGGATGCACTTGAGCGTTGAGAGTGAGGGTAATGTGGAGAGGCTTCGCTCAAGGTGTCGAGTAGACCTTGAGGGCTGTCTAATATGAGGTCGGTTGGACGAGCGGGGCGCACTGGGAAGGAGCCGGATTCTGAGTGGGGAGAAGACGGCTGAACGGAGCCAGGAGACACGAGGGCAATTGGGATGACGTTAGTGCCATTCGTAGTTGTCGAAGTTGTCCGGATGGACTGTCCATCGTCAAACGGATTGCCTGTGAACTGCCTACTGGAGGCACGAGGAGTGGTGGGAGCAAGAGAAGTTTGAGAGCGAGGATCGAGATCGATGACGCTATCGCCCGAGGAGTACACTCGGACAGTGCTCGTCGGCGTCGGGAGGGATTGTTGGGGATGTTCTGTTTTTTCTATCGGATCGGGACGATTAAGGACCGCCTCGGCTGGAGCGGGGACGTCTGGCTTGGGTTCGACGGTTGCGTGGTGAGATTGACGTGCACGTTGACGACGGCGGTACAAGAAGAACACGACCAAGGCACCTATCAGGACAAGCAAGACTGCGACTATTGCGCCGGCAAGTGCACCGGAACTGATGCTTGCATTGCCACCAGCGGGGATTGGCGAATTGGACCGACAAGTGAAGGTTGGACAAGCGTTACAGGACCTGGAAGGATGATTAGATCTGAGAGACGGGTAAGTCAATATCACAAACTGGCTGATCTGAATGCAGCTCTGGTCCGCAGAACAGGTGCAGACGGGCGGTTGCGCTGGGCATGAGACGCACTGCCTCTCTGATAGATCCAGACGCATGAAAAGGTAATGAGAGAGACAAATGAGTGTGTGTTTTCGATAGGGGGGTTAGTTGAGATGTGAGATGGCTCTAGTCGTGGTCGTCCGCAGTAAAGAGACGGCGACGAGGAGGAAGAAGAAGACGACGACGTCGCTACGTTGGCGATGTGAATCATCAGATTTCCCACGGTTGTCCCTTTCGACGACTCCAAACACGAAACCGAATCTGGACTTGCCATCGCAGAGCCTTGCTACGGTCGGAGTCGGACGAGGTAGCGAAGACGAGGTAGGCTCATATCTAACAAGTAGACCAAGTAACCCCGTTTCCAGTTCATTCCCACCTCCTTCCCGAATAATACCAGCGAGCGTGCCCTACGAGCGTGAACGAAAGTGACACGCTCATCCCAGACAGTTTCATGACATCCATCGGGCACCCCGCACCCGTGCCCAACCTCACGGTCAAGCATGCTATCGCAGCACACGGTCTGACCTACTATCATGGTGCAACGAACACGCCATCGCTTTCCGATATTTCCCTCCAGCTCCCACCGGGCTCCAGAACAATCATAGTCGGCGCAAATGGAGGTACGTGCTTCATCGTACCTGTTTCGAAGACTCGTGCACTCTCTTCTTCACAGCGGGAAAATCCACCTTGCTCCAAATCCTCGCAGGCAAACGTCTCATCAAAGATGCAGATGTCCGCATCAAGGACAAGGACGTATTCAGGGATTCACCCCCCGGCGTCGCTTTCCTCGGCACTGAATGGTCGGTTGCTTCTCAGCCATCCCGTCAGAATGTTGACCTACACCGTTGTTCGTCAGGGCGATGAATCCTGTGGTTCGGGGCGATATCATAGTTTCCACCTTTTTGGACTCTGTCGGAGGTTACAGGCACAAAGAACGCAGAGACAAGCTGCTCGATATCCTGGATATAGACCTAGACTGGCATATGCATACAATATCGGACGGAGAACGGCGACGTGTTCAACTTTGCATGGGACTCATGGCTCCTTGGGACGTTCTGTTATTAGACGAAGTCAATCCACTTCCGTCTGGGGTTCCCAAAGCTCATTACGCATTATCGCCAGGTCACTGTTGATCTAGACGTCTTGGTCCGCGACGAACTGCTTACGTTCCTTCGGAACGACAGTATTGCGCGTGGAGCGACCATCCTTTGTGCGTGTCAATTGTCCCCCTTCAATAACCAGCTTATCCTCGTAAAGATGCCACCCACATATACGATGGGCTCAACTCGTTTCCGACCCATGTTGCGCATATGTCCCTTGGTTCCCTTTTGACGCAACCTACTCCCTGGCCATTCAATTCGTCTGAAACCACCAGCAACGTGACTTTGTATCACACTGCTTTGCAGTGGCTCAAGGAGGATCGTGATCATCGTCGGGAGCTTGAGAAACAGGGCCATAAGCCCCGAGGAGCTCGACGAGATGTCCGTGGTGATTCTTTCGGTCTTGTTTCATCCACTGACCGATAGTCTCAGGATGTTCCGACAGATTCGGAAGCTTTCTACAAGAAGCGAGTGTCCAGTATATTGCTGTGCGGTGGTTGATGTTAATGACTGTTTCAGATATGACTACACACGTTAGACCATCTGACCTGATCAATTGTAGATCTTGGACGCATCTTGCATTCAACTGCTCGAGTGTATTATTCCAACAACAAGTGTAGCCATGTATGCATGCGAAATGCTATCCTATTCAGTGGCGAGCGCCAGCTAATTTCGTCCAGCAATTCTTCAATGCTTGCTAGCCGAGACATGGAATTAACGTCGATATATCCACATCTTTCGACCGCCGAGGTTCACATTCAGGCGCACGATCTCGAAAGCGCGCCCAGCATATTCTACGTGAACCTTAGTTATGGCGCTCATCAACCCTTCGACATGTATTGGGTACTTTTCCAAAATTTACCCCCCAAAGCAGAGCCATCGTCTCTTGCATCGTGTGTGATTGGAATGGAAACGAGCGCTCCTGCGGTCTTTCTTTCACTGCACCAGATATTTGTCAGCTCCTTCCACTTTCCTGTCCATACGTAAATCTTGGGACTCAAGCCCTCGAGGAATCGCTGGCTCAGGACGTTGGAATGTCCCTGCAGGGTTTGGAGTTGTTAACTATCATTGCGAATTACAACGAACATTCGTAAATGGTAGGACATCATCTTGGCACCGGAACATTTTAGTCGGAAAAAGTTACCCTTTCATCATCCCAGCCAAATATCTCCGGAGCAATCCCGAGCTGACGGAGCATGGTGCCCAACGTGTTGCTACCGATGTCATCGTCCTCTTCAGGAGCCGGTCGTCCCACAGTGCAAGGAGCCGCTGATGGATCGTAATCACGAGATTCTTCACCTGCTTCGTCAGGTTTGGTGTTCCAGCCCCAGGGCATGTTCACATCGCTGTTGCTCTCCCACCCGTACGACCTGCGGTTATACGTCACCTTTCCCTCAAGGTCACCGGCGTCCTTAGTGGCATCCCATACGTCATAGGCAACCTCTCTACCTGCCTCTATCCATTTTCCCGCAAGCCGGGTAAGATCCTGTTCTTCTTTATCCTCCTTGACCTTGATGGCACGCTTAAGTAGCTGTAACTTGCGTTCGAGTGCCTGAAGCGCTGGTGTGAGGCGCATAGGGCGTGATTCCGCCGGAAGAGCTCTATTGACGAGCGGCGATTTGAATTGGGTAGCAGATCTCGATGTATTCGATGCCTTATACTGCAAAGGGAAGTGCTGCGTGGATCCCTTTACGTCGATCTTATCGTGGCCCGTTGCAAGCGTAGTGTTGACGGTCGATTCAGCCTCCTTGTTGTTCACGGTCTGGGCTAGTCCGTCTGTGGCGCCGGGAAGCTTCAACGGTGGACGAAACGGGGCAGCTAACTTTTTGAATTGGAGGTGTTGGGAAACTAGGGTTGGACGCTTCGGGGCAGGAGGTAGATAAAGGCAAGAGTCCAGTTTCTGTATAATCATGGGATACTGTATCCGCGCAAGGAAAATGATGCCTACCGGACGTTTGATTGGCTGTGATCCATATGATTCATCAGGCTACACGCAGAACTTATCAGCGGGGGATGGGGTAACACAATCTTACTCGACCATACGTCATTCTGATACACAATTCGCTTGCTAGGAGCGCCGAAACCACCCTCAATACACGAGGTAGTAGATCCAACCTGCGAGTGTTCTTTTTGGGACCCTGGCGATCTTCCAACGTCGGCAGAGTCGTGGTTACTGAGGTTCTTGAATTCTAAACAAGATTCATCCTGTGCAACCAATAGCACATAATCGCCGTGAGGACGGTCATGAAAACTCGCACAATCCTCCACTTCAACAGCCATTACCTGCGGAATGAGTGCGGTCCAGCAGTGATGCATCTAAGAGGTAAATTACTCGGACCTTTTGTGAGGGTTCAGTACCGCTAATTGAAGATTGAGACGATCCATAAGGTGAAGAAGAGAATAGCTGCGGAGGACTGGAGCTGGGAGGTAGAGAAGATGGCAAGTCTCCAAAAGGGAGGTCGAAAGTCTCTCGAATTTCCTCTTCGTCTGTCAGACAGGCAAGATCGGCATTACATACGTGGTCCGGTTCTGGATATAGCGCTTGAATGCAGTTTGAATTTGAGTGATCGTCTGCATCAGCTCCCCTTTTGTCACGCGGGAATGTGATCGGGGAGACTGCCCTCGCACGTAATAATGGTGGCTGCTGAGAATAAACAATTGCATGAGCCTCCGGGTCATTACTGTAATATTTACCGATGGTGTAAATCCTCCCGCGGGAAAGACCACACAGTCTGATGGGGGCTACGCAAGGGGTAAGTGCTCCAAGGACGTAAATTGAAAAATTGCCTTACGGCTTCTTTGTGAATCGCAGCAAGGACGACCTGATCGGAAGAATTACTTTGAGACTGCATACAATCGTGTTCGCGATCTGTCCCGTTTCGCACCGTCTGAGTGTCTGAGGGCTCCGGATCGGACTGTATATATGCACGTAAGCAATGGTGATAAGTCGGTGAGTGAAACCCTGAGGATGTGGTTGCACCTTGAATGGGCGTATCGGGCCTCGTGTCTCGTTGGTCTCGATGTCACCTGCATCCGTTACAAAATTCAAATGTACCTGGGTATATGCATATTATTAGCATTCGGGCAAAAGGCTGCTGTCGGGGTTACTTAAAACTCACGTCAGAAGGGGGCGAATTGAGGTTATCTGGAACCAAATCCTTATGGTCTCCAGTGTTACCAGGCTCATGTTCGCGATCGACGGAAAGACTTTTGACCATTGGATGTTGTGTGACACCACCTTGCGTCGACTGAATATCAGTATGTGCATCCATGATGCGAAAGAGTCAACAGCCTTGATGCCTCTTGGATGAACGTTGGTGGTAATGAACGAGTGCACAAGCGTTCATGGAAGACTCGAAGGAAGCTGAGTCACGTGGCTCACGATAAAGCTTGCCCGCAAAGGCCACACGATCTCACTCTTGCCTATGGTGAAGCGGTGATCAATTCAAGCCAGTTTACTCTTAAAACACCAGCTGTGAGATTCTGCACCATTCAGCTCATACTGTGCGAGTGAACTATTGTCGAAGTCCGGGAGGTGAGGTTCGGGTTCGTGCAGCATGAAACTGTGAGACCGAACGGAGAAAGAGTACTGCTCGTGCCTCTAAGTCAATGGCCATGTCCCAAATTTGCACAGAGACATGACTCGTGAGGAGCCACGCGTTACAATGCGTGGATGACATTGTACGATGCTTCATGGCTCAGAGAGGAAGATGGAAAGCGAGAATATCTATTCTGCAAGCACATGTCATTTGTGGACAGTACGGACGCGAGGATCACCTTTTTCGCTGCGCTTGCGGAGCTTCTCCTGCCGTTTGCTTAGCGTGCTTTTTTCACTGGTGCATACTTCCGAGGAGTTATCCGTTGACCGACCAATCATGGGACCGACGAAGTTGCTCCACAGCTTGTATACAGCGTACGACGGGATCTTGATCACTTCAGCGTTTTCGCAGGAAAAAAAAACGGGCGGAAAACATACCAGCAAGTAAAAATACCAAAACCATTCGCCGAACGCGCCGCTTCCGATTTGACATGCCCCTACATGCACAGGTGAGTCAGAGTAGTGAAAGGTATATCCCGAGCGTACAAGTGACATATAGAATGTCAAAGCACCATTCCGTAATACCGGGTTGGTTGAGGTCTTCGCCAGAGGAAATGATTGCTCCAGTTGTCGGGTCACGTCGGGTTGTCCCAATGCTCTCCAAGTACCGGGACAAGAACAACGCAGGTAAATACGTCACGACATATATGGCCAGTGAACCCTTTGAAGGGGGGAGAGAACCCCGTCTAAACAACAGGCGGAGAAAAATTGATAGGATGGTAGGGAGCCACATCCCAAACTGAAGTGTTCTGATAGCTTTTTCATTCTGCCCGGCTGGCAAGAGTCAGTAATTAATTTGCCAGTAAGCAACGATAGGTACCTATACGTTTTGCTGCGCCCCGACCCATGGATGGCGAAAGGCGACGGTTTGGACCAGGAGAGAAGATGTGTGGCTGGTATGTAGTGTGGGTCGGCGAGGGTTGTTTGGCAACTTCTACTACGTAGTCAACAACTTGTTGACGTGAATTCAGCATCACTTTGCACCTTGAACTTCTCGGGCTCGGCGGTTCGCTCTGACTACTGTTTGCTTACAGGCTGTCATGGAGAGGGAGCAAGGAAACAAGGGTATCGTCGAATTGGGTCAGGGGACACTACAAGCGAACAGGGAACATTTGAATACTCTAGAAGCATATACACAGAAACTCGAAGCCGACCTGGAAACTCTCGACAAGCTACTCGTACGTTGATCCGTCTTCTTGAAAGGTACCTTTTGGCGAAAAATGAACCGCAGAACGTTGTCGAGACCATTGACGAATCCGATCTGGATGTGGGATGCTTCGTCGCTATACCTGGTTCCGCCAGAGCAACAGCTCCGGTTGCAACGAAAGAGCTACTGCTAACTGTACGCAAATGTCATTAGAGTCCATCTGATAAATCACCCCCTTTTCAGGAATCTCCATTTCATGAAGATGCTCTGAAACGCAACCGTTACCAGAACGTCAGCGAAGTAAATACGAGTATGTCTCAATTTCGGTCTAGTGGGTATTTCCAATGTATCTTTTAGTGAAGACTAGGGAATTGGAGGCCCTCACGGAGGCCGTACAAGCCGAAAGTCATCGCAAGCATGCGTTGGATCTTCAAAAACGGTGTGCCCACTATCATAGAGTTTGTCCATCACTCATCACCCCGATAGTACAGGTCGTGCAGCGTTTCCGACCGTCGATGTGCAAACGACCCATATCCTTGGACTGAATGCAGAAGGCGTTGACTGGGGTCGGGTCGCCGAAAAGGTAATGCCCCGTCCTTACTCCGCCGTGGGCTACTCAATGTTCCTAGGTGTCAGCTATCTTTATGACTACGCGCACAGCAAGAGAATGCGAGATACGGTGGCTCGGAGAACAACACCCAGAATTCAACCACGGACCTTGGAGCCACGAAGAAGTGCTGACAGCCAAGTCCCTTGCTGCTGAGTTCATAGAAAGCCGGCCAGATTGGGCTGCCATAGCCAAGAGGCTAGGGGTAGGGTGCCAAAGTTTCGAGAGTTTCTAGGAATCTAACGGCGAGGTTCAGACGAGACGAACGCCGCTAGATTGCATGCGTCACGCGACTTCTCGAAAGTCACACCAATGGACAATGGAAACTGATGAACGTCTTCTCAAAGCTATACGTATGTATGGGCATGACAACTGGTCCCTTGGTTTGTTTATGCCGTTCGTTTTCATGTCTTTTGTTGAAAGTGATTGATTACAGTTGCACGCTATGTTTCGGAAGACGCGACTCCTTCACAATGTAGTCAGAGGTTTCAAAGGAATCTGGACGAGTCCATCAAACGCACGATTTGGTCCCCAGAAGAAGATGCCCGTCTCTTCGCTTCCGTCGCTGCCTACGGTTCATCGTGGGTGGATGTTGCTGCTAATCTAGCTGGTCGACACAACGATCAATGTCGAGACCGCTGGACCGAACAACTAAATCCAAGTATCAATAGAAGTCAGTGGTCGGATGAGGAAGACAGGTTTCTACTCGATTATGTACATGAGCACAAGAACGCTTCCTGGAAGGAGATTTCTGAAAGTCTCCGCAATGGGAGAACGGAAGCTAGGGTAACGTAGCATTTATTTTCTATACTGTGGACGCCGAAACATTACTTCCTTAGTGTCGTACCCGATACGCAACTCTGCGGAGGGGTACGAATGGTGTTCCAGTGATGACTGCGGTCAATTCAGAGGTCCGAGTTGCTTCAGTTGACCAAGTGGCCGTGTCGGAGGGCCCAAGTACCTTTCGTTTCAAACCCTCTTTCCCTCATCTCCATATCCGACCGACGGTATCAGCCCCACTCCACCCGCATCCAAACCAATTCGTATTCCTTGAGCCGGTGGTAAGCTCGAATCCCGAGTCACATAAATACTACAGGCCCCACTCGCCGCAACACGTAACGAGACTCGAAATGACGACGGACGACATTCTACCCTCGAACACTACGACTATACCACCGTCGAAGAAGAGAAGAACGCAGTCGCATGTTGCAAGATCCAACAAACCCTCGGTGGAGGCTCAACGGAAATCCACACGCTGAGCAAAATCTGATTGATGTGCGCCTCGAACGTCGGACACCTCTGATGGCTCGTAGGTCCCATGTTTGCTCTGTGACGTCCTTCCGGGTTACTCAAGCGTGCAAAGTCAAGGAGCTGACACTGTAGCTGGACATCGAGAGAAGGATGAAGACGATAATTCAACAAGATGCAGAACAAACGTAAAGAGTAGTGATACCTATAGCTCGGTAAATGATGGAGACAAGGATCACCATTGCGTCACCTTCCACCGTTTCCGCGGGTACATCGGCGCCTCGCAATTGACTATATGTCCAAGCAGTTCACCATCCTCTTGCCCAAAATTGTCTTCTGTGGCTGTCAAAAGGTTTTTTAAAGACTCCTGGACCAGTCCTGCAGTCTTTAGTTTGCGTTCAAGCGATGGAAGAGCTGCCTTCTTTGGTGGCGATGCCTGACGAAATTTTCAGCTACAATGGAGAAGCGACAGCCTAGATTGATAACGCACTGGTGTCTTCAAGTATGTATGTTTTGGCGGGAGAGGTGGGAAATAAGAAGGGAGGGAACGTAACGTGGCTGGTATGATCGGTGGCGTACCCTCGTCATCAGAGGGCAGTAACTCTGGTGAGGCCTCGCGCGGGGGCGGGAACTCCAACGACGACTCCGCGGATACGTCTGGAAACGTGTTTAGTACATGATAATGCAGCATAACCAATACTGACGAGCTGCTCGAGAAACGAGGGCGATGTTATGCAGGTCTTTCCCTTTTAACCCCCTGTCATGGCATGCAAGGAGTACGTCTGATGCTGTAGGATCTGCCCTGTTTGCTAGATTTGCATACTCGTGAGCTTGTTCGTATAGCGCTTGGATGACTGGTAACGCAGGGGGTGCATTTAGGAGAAGAAGGACGGGTCGAAAGGAAACGCACACGCAACCACTTCGAGTTCCAATCTCTGAAGTGCCCGAGGTTCGATGGACTCAAACGCGCCAATCTTCAATTGGGATACGATCAATTTCTGAACTTCCCTGGACGCAATTTGCGGTGATATCGCAGGGATGTCGGGAGCAGTAGATGGTCCGGGCGATGGACTGGGGGGCTTGACTGGCTGGAGTGCATAAAGCGGATAGCCGGGTGGCGGTTGAGGAAAATGGGCTGTAAAGTGTGGAAGTGCGGCCGTGGCTGCCATTGGCATTGGCTGACCCGGGGCGATTGGATAGGTTGGATAGGTTGCCTGATAAGTTCCATAGGGAGGAGGATAGCCTGTGAACATGGTCGCCATGGTGGGCAGTGTCTGCGAGTCACGACGGAATGATGTTAAAAGGGCGTGCGACGAGTTGCGGTCGATTGCTTATCTCTCCTCCTCCTCCTCCTCGTTGGCTTGGACGAAGTTGGAAGCCATGGGGCAATTCTTGTTTACGCCAGCGTCCGAGTCCTTGCCAAAAGCTGCAGACGCACCTGCCCAGGTTCAGACGAACTCGTTCCGTGTCAGCAGACCGAACATCGTTGGGCCTGATACCCCGGATGATCCATACCCAATTCAACTCGACGGAACCGTACAACATGGCTTTGGCAGAGGGAGCAAGGACCTCGGCTGTCCGACTGGTGTGTGTCCTCTATAATCCCATTCCTTGCATTCACGGATTCCCCTAGCCAACCTGCCCGACGAATCCATCACTCACATGGCTAGCGTCGCCAAGCCTGGGGTATACTATGGATATGCCCGCGTGTATGTAAACGATCGACCGTCAGAGTTACCAGCCCAAGACCTCGTCGCGTTCCCTATGGTGATGAGTCTGGGGTGGAATCCCTTTTACAAGAACCAACGGATGACGGCAGTACGTATCGCGGGGGTTTTTCTTTCGAGCTCCACTGGTCGAACACTATCCAGGAAATCCACATCATGCACGAGTTCAGTTCAGACTTTTATGGGTGCAGGTTGAAGGCTCTGGTACTGGGATACATCCGTCCCGAACTTGATTACATCTCTCGAGGCAAGTCCGACGTTCCTACAGAACGGCGTCCAAGTATTCATTCAAAGGAACAGAAGCGCTCGTAGCCGACATAGAAACTGACAAGAGAGTGTCCATCAATTCGTTGGCAAGGTCAGGCTATGAGAAATACGCGTCTGATCCGTTTTTCAGCGTCTGAGACATCGAGGAGGTAGTGATATCATCAAAGTTGTATACCATTCACGATGTCGTAGAGTGCGCTCGATAGACTTCAATCTGTGATGATACTAGCAAAGGCAAAGCGAGCCTGTCAATCTGGCAGAACGAAAGACGACGGTGCGCGTACTTGCCTAGACTCGTCTCTTCTTCTTCGACCTTGTTCCACCGATCTTTATTCTCGTTCTGTCCTCGACGTCAACTACGAGGGGTCGTATCCTATCCCCCTCACTCGTCAAGAACACGCCTTCGACAGCGAGCCTGCCCTTTCCAAACCCTGCAAAATGCAATGCGAGCGATATGCGGCCCTTGTCTTTGAGGACCTCCTCCAGTCGCCGAAAGGCGTGCACCGCACACTGATAACCTGCCTCGTGCGACTTGCGGTTCGCGCCATTGAAACCACAACTCCCGCCGCTCCACCAACCTTGTGGCAGGAGTTTTCCGTCAGGTCCACAGAGATAGACTTTGGTATTGTTCCTGGAAAAGATCCCATGGAAGTGGTACTTCGGAGGGGGTGCGAGGGTCTTTGAAAGCTGGGCGGACGCTTTGGACTGAGTCAGGGGATTTGTGACGGCACCATAAGGGATGGGTCCTGTCGGGGGGAACTCCAGGTGTGGGCGAGCGGGAGCGATGTCTGGGAAGAGCGAGAGGGACCTGAAGGACGTTGCGTTTCGTCGCGGTGCCAGTCGCGCGACGCCCAACATTCTGATGAGGACTGCGTGGGAACGTCAACTCGAACCCTTTCAATTCGGGCATCCCCGGAAACCTCCTCCTCGACCTCTCCCCAATCAATATGGCAGTAAGTAGCGACCCCTTGCGCGGTGATCGCTATTGACCTCCTTCTGTCAGTTCTCCGGTACATTCTACAGTGCGATCGCGAAACGGAACAGTGCGTCGTGCAGGTGCTCTTTGCAACCCTCCGCTCAATTTTCGCACAGGTATCTTCGTCACCAGCATCTTTGCTGGAGCGTTCGCGTTCGGCGTCGGGTTCGATGTCGCCATCCAGTCATTCTGGGACCACTGGAACAAGGGCGTGAGTCGCAGTAACGCTTCTTGCCGCACATGGCTGACACGGCTTCCGTCAGCGGCAATGGAAGGACATCCGTGCTAAATACGTCCAAAGCGACGATTCATGACGGGTCTCTGCTGTCGTAGACTTGTGAATGCGCGAGTGTGATGCTCTGTCAATAGAATTCCCGTATCCTGGTCCTCTCCAATACCTCTCGTGCTCGCCGCAGCCATCCAACGTAACATCAATACATCCTGATAAATCATTCGATTTGATATAGTTGCATGAGCAGACGAGTATTCTTCGTAACAATGCAAGGATGCAGGCCTGGATTATCTAATGGACGAGTAAAAAAAAACGATAAAATGATTCACAAACGGCTCTGGAGAAACGGAAGATGATACAATACAAGGTTAGACATGTGGGATGAGTAACAGTCTAGGCAAAATGAACAGAGTGCAGATGGTAGGAAGCGACCCAATATGACAAGAGGGGAAGAAGGCTAATAAAATAGCTCCCAAGCAACACACTATGGGGCAGCCAGGCTCACGTGGATAGCATCCCTGGGTCCTCACCAGGCTCCAGTGGACCGAAAATTTCATCAAAAATTTCCTTGCCATCTGTGATTAGTGGGGGGAGTTGCGAAGGGTCGATTGAAAGGTCGTCTCGTGAAACTTTGATCCTCCGCATTCGCTCGTCGTTCCAGATCGTCTCCAAAGTCTCTGTCAAATTCTTCAACCCGAACAAAAACCCGCGGTCAGGTTCCGTAGGATAGTGCGGCGGAAAGCGAGCATAAATGATACCGCTGTCTGCGTCGACCTCGGCCTGATACCCTTTGGAACTTGACACCTGCTGGACTACCGCCCGATCCGGGGGTGGTGGATATGGAGCCCAGTCCCGTCCAGTTGTAGTGTGTACAAAGTCAACGATGCGAACGTTGATCTCTCCGCGTTTCCGCTTGCCTCCGGACCGTTTACATGCAGGTCCGGAAAGCAAATCTTCACTGTGCGTCCGTCGTAGAGATGAGCGAGCTGCAACCTGACTCCTCGATCGCGTTTGGGACCGTTCCAATGATTCCCCACGCTTACTCCGCGACGACAGGTGTTCCAGAGCTGATACTCGAAAAGGCTCCTGAGCGTCGCGATCTCCATCGTATATTAAGAGGAGACTGCAGCCGTAAAACCTGAAACCTTTGAGCCGGCTAATGATGCGTGCGAGCGCGTACAGCTTTTGAAGTAAAATTGGGATATGCCATATGAGGAGGCGTTCCCCATCGTATAGGAAAGACCCAAGCAACGATGGAAATTCTTCCGCACGGATGTCACGGCCCATATACTTGTCTTGGGTAATGTAAGATTGTGTGGCGTGGTTCCACACCTGTGAGCAAGTAGTCAACACTGGGCGGCTCCCGTGCACCTCAACCGAAACACACCTGCATCCCGCAAACACGGATACCAAGGGGGCGACTCGTCGTTCGATCACATTTCTTCCGCTGACTTTTCTTCTTGGATGAGATAGCGTCCATGCCATACTGCCTAGTCCCCATCTTCAAGTCCAACACACAGGAACGTTTTAGACGGCCGGTTAGATCCTCCATTAGAATAAAGTGATGTTGACGTGGTACAGAATCGGTACATCTGCTTGACGAAATTGGCTGATGCGGAGGTTGCACAGAAGACAGATAGACAGGAGAGCCTACAGATCGTGAGCGGGATCTTTGCCGAGCAAACAACGTTCGGATCCCATCCTCGCTGTCCAATGCTAAGTTTGACCGTTCCTGGTGGACAAAGTCATCCAGCTTATTATAGTCTATGTCAAAAGTGCCGTTCTGTCCATCGTGACCCATCTCACCGTCACCGTCACTTCGCGCCCTTCGGAGGGTCGAGGTGCAACGGGTGGTTTCCTCCTCTTTGCTTCGCTCAACTGGACCCGCATAATGCTTGCGGGACGTCGAGCGCAGTCGCAGCGATGCCGGCAGTGCACGTCCCTGCCGAGTGGATACCGCCCTTTCGTTTTCTGTGCGCGAGTCATTCATCCACTGAGATTTGCAACGACGATGAAAACGACGCAATATAGTGCTGAAGATCTGATCCTTTAACTTGGTATTCACGGTCGTGGAACCAGTGCCTCCAAACCAGCTAGGTGGCGACTGTTGTGAGCCGATCGTTGATTCCGAGTGGAACGCGCGAAGATCAGGTCGGCTAGTTTGAGGGTCCTCCGATGTGATTATCCTCCATGCAGACCTAGGGTCCGCAAAAGTGGTGGTTCGCACCATACCTCCCGTGTAGTACGGATCACCATCGTCAAGCGGAATTGTAGGTTGTCGGATGAGAGGGTGTTGCTTGGGACCCGACTGACTTGACTTCGCAGCGTCCTGGTTCTGTATCAAAGCTGGACTCGACGCTGTTGCACCAGCAAGCTGCGTCGAGTGAATATGTTGACGCGAACACCAGCCGGGTCTTAGCGACTCGGCGTGAGTGCACGTATGACCATGGGGGTGGCCACGGTGTAGCAACCATTTAGGGATGATATGACGGTTACGATCCAACGCGACCTCGGGCAACTCTGCTTCTTCCATTGTCATCCCACCCTCCTGTGGTAAACCGCCAGGGCTGGCACGTTCCAAAGGTGCATTGGTAAATGCGTAGTCGGGTTCGCTGATGGCCCTCTGCACCACAGAACCAGAGAAGTGGGATACGGAAACAGGAAACGGGGCGGATGGTTCTAGATTGGGAGGTGTTGGGGAGCCCTTGAGGACGCGACGGTACGTCACCAACATGACTCCCAGATATCGAGGGATGAAGCCGAGAAGGGGTGGAGTTTGTCGCTCAACTACTTCATAGAATTGATTTTCTCGCGAAACGAGAGGCTAGCGTGGCTGATATCAGCTAAACGTTATCGCACGTACACGTGTACTGACCTTGCACACAGCCCTTTTCGTAAACTTGTAGATAGCACTGTGACCACCAACCTGGTTGCGGAATGGACGCAAGGGTATGTGGGGCAGGCTCTCCTCAGAATCTCCGTACACCATATTCAAGGAATCCGCATTCCAATGGTTGGAGCCATAGTAACCGGGGTCACCCTCAGACTTGGCAGTCAGATATGCTCGGATCTCGTCACCTTCGTCGAGCGGACTGATTGACGCATCCGGAATCTGGAAAAGTGAAAGTGGGTGTTCCGAGGTCCCAGACGTGGTAGAGATATCCGAGGTCATGGATGAGGTTTCCCAAGCAGACTCGTCGTCGTCGGTGGACCACGGCGAAAATGAAGGGCTGCGCAGAAGAACAGGGGGAGGTGAGGCGGCTATCGATGCGTGTGGTGAAATATGGGTAGGGGTGGGTGACCGGGAACGGGAGCGATTGAGATTGACAAGGAATGTACCACTGAATTCTGACAAGGAAGGCTCGGTGGTCACGCTGGCGACATCTATAGCGGGATTGTACAGCGTCAAGGGAGGGATCCGGTCAGTGGGTGAACGGGACGGCGAGGGGGAAGGAGGATAAGCTCGAGAGCAAGGTCGTATGCAGGGAGATTGGGGGACGGTGATAGGAGAAGGCTCAGGGGAGGTAAGTTGGGGCTCGGGAGTGGATATATCGGATGTTCGCCATCTGCACCTGCCGCGAATAACTGGGTCTTTGCGGGAAACGTCTTTGCGCCAATGAGACGGATCAGAGAAAGGTGGGTCGCGTGTGAGGGGAAGTGAAGGGAGGAAATCAGGGTCCCTTTTGGACTGTGAGTCAATGCTTTCGCGGGTTGTAACATTCTCCAAACCGGTTGAGCTTCGTTCTCTTCGAAGGGCGGCGGTTTCCGGATCCGGCCAGTCGGCTCGCTTCACGAATTCATATCTAGCTTCTGCAACGCCGTCGTTTGGGTGGGATGTGGTGAGACGACGCTTGGCGAGAGTGGTTCCAGACCTTGGAGTGTATCCGGGTCTTTCCTCGGACTCTTTGAAGAGCTGGAGGGATTCAGCGACCTTTCGGCCGATACCAGCGACCGGGAGGAATGGAGAGTGCTCAGAAGAAGAGGAAGACGAGGAAGATACTGAAAAGCGGCGGATGTGGGGGTGTTTTGGGGGTAGAAGCGGGGGACAAGTAGCAACGGGATCGCGGGGGGAGGAGGGGAGGGTGAGGGCACGTGTGGGGTGGGTTAGTCTGCGGGGGGTGTCGGGTGCGGATGGATGTGGGCAGGGGGAGGAGGGGGTGGAGAGGAGAGGGGGGTGTGGGCTGGAGGGGTCGGTGGCGGGGGGGTCTTGGGATGAGGGAAAGCAAAAGGGGAGGATCTGGGAGGAGTGCATATCTTTGTAGAGTCGTCGTCGCGATAAATGTCGGTCGGATTATGACGATGTCACGGTCGCTCCGGGATCTGATAGAGTTACTGCTCTGATGACTCAGCAGCACCATTTCGACGCCGTCTGCTCCTCGTCGAGCGTTGCGTTCAGCAATGCTCACCAACGCAAGACAAAGGACGTCAGACTCACCTCGATAGCGGCCATGAAGCAAACATCGTCATCTCTTACGTCTGAACGAATCCGGACTTTTTCTACTATCGCCACGATGCCACGCGGTGCCACGGGTCTTCGCGCACGTTTGTCCTCGCTACCACTCAGGGCCACACAACTACCTTCCTTCCCTCTCTCTCACCTCGTCTTCGCTGTCGCCATTCCGGACACCCAATCACCACCCGCAATATGCATACCCTCCCTCTCGTAAGCCATCCCTTTCTGTTTCATCTCCATTTTAGCAACGTGCTTCCATTCCCATATTCGTTCTCGTTCCCTGGTTGGACGACCGCCCGGAATGTTCACCCCACAACTGAGCTCCAGGTCTTTCAAATTCACGGCGCTTGTCCGACCTCGTTTGAACCTTAATTATCTCTCACGTTTCAGGTCACCTCGTTCTCGTGCCATTCGTGTGATCCCGGACCCGGGTCGTACACGACGTTCCCGCTGCGAGTTGCGTGTCTATCCTTCCCCTCGGCGCACCTACCTCAGCCATCACCCTCGGAATATTTGACCCTGCATCCGTTCGGTCTAGTCCTCGCGTTGTTCAGCTCATCATCATATGATCATGATTCGTAATCATGAGTCAGTGGCTGACTAATTTATATTGATAAATTCGAACTCCGACAACATATATAAAGGGTGCAGGCTTCAAACTTTAATATCACACTTCTTTTCACCCAACTTCCATTCACTTGGTGAAAGCCTATATATTGTCCATATATTCACCATGTATTTCACACCAAACTACATCAGGCCCTATGAGCCATCTGGAGTTGAAGCTACTCTGCTTGCTCAAGCACCCTCTAGAATTTCTCAGTCCATGCCCAGCTCTACTCAATCAGATGGTTTTGTATGCAACAATGTGCTGGGTAAAAGGCATACCATACTCAATCATGCTACCTTCTACTCTCCAATCAAGCATATTGATGAAAATGCAAGCCCTTTGAAAAAGCAGAAGTTGGCCATATATGTCAATACAAGGCATATGGCTCTATATCATCCAAACTTCAGTGCACAACAGCACCAACAAGGGAAACTAGGTTCTGTACAAGTAAGTTCAATATATTGGCAAATTATACTTGGCTTGACAATATAATTCAATATAGGACATTGCTGGACAATTCAATTTGTCCCAAGAATCTCAGTCTGGTTCTAGCCTGAGGACTGGAAAAAAGCAATCAGAGTCAATGTTTGAGATGAACAGCATAAAGGGTGCTGCTACTTCTATTCAAGTTTCCAAGGAAACAGGTGGATTAGTCCAAAATGGTAAGCAATATTATGAAGTAGAATCTATCAAATCTTCTAATTATGATATATTACTAGCCTCTGAAGATACACAGACTAGAGATTCAACTATAGAATCTAACATTCAATTCACCATTGGTTTGATAGTTTTAATATCTAATTTTGCTATCTTCTAACTATCTAATAGGTCAAAACAGCTCAAATGTACCACTGAGGACAAGCATTTTCTTCAATGACAACACAAGTCATAAAGGTATGCTTTTTTAATTTTCAAATTCAACTATTTGTTCATGTAATTCTGCACTTTAGCCAAATCAATCTCTCATGCAAAACAAAGAAGACAAAGCAAACCCTGCAGTACTATCTTCATTCCAAAGTTTTCCAAGAAGCCATCCAAGTCTATCATACCATCCCAGACAAAGCTATCCACTCTCCACTCAAATCATGGAATTGAAGTTGCTGCTTCAACCAGTCAGGATATCATGATGGTGCCAGTGAGCCATGAAGTGGTCATCAACTTGAAAGAACCAGCACAGACAATGTTTTTGAAGAAAGTTTGGAAATGGACAAATGCCATGAAGCATATCTATAAAGCTCACAAACAGCTACTAGAGCTTGAATTATTTGATGAGGAACCTGTATGTACCAACTTGAATGCTTTTCTGGTATAGATAACTAACACTTCATGTTAGACCTTTACAATGGATGATGTTCCAGACTTGCTAAAGTTGTTGAAGGAAATTAATCAACAGAAAAATCAGATCACAGCTGCAGAGGAACATGCTACAGGTCTTGGAAAGGCAATTGACAGGGTGGTAGAGAGGTGCCATAACAATCCCACAGATGAGGAGAGCATCAAGCTTGCTTGTGAAATCACAGACAACTTTCGCCAGCGCTTTCATGCAGGCAGAAATTGACTACTATATAGTTCAAAAGTTGGGGGCCAGTGGAGTGAAGGAGGAAACAGAGAGAAAGGACAAAGTGCATTGATCAATTCCTTTATCTCTTTGTGTTTGTAAACTTGGATTTTGTAATCACTTGAATTTGTAACATTATGGTTGATGATGTCAGCTGCTCAAATATCGAAGTTATTTGCAGTGTGTGGTCGACCAACGCCAATGATCCTGATCCTGTCCCTGCTCAGCCTCGATGCCTAATCCTAAACCAGGAATCCCAGTCACATCAGATTTTTGTGGCAGGCTCTCGAATTTTTCCGGTGGGTGACTCGATTCCTTGTACTCGTGACAGTTGATCAAGATTGGTGGTTGATTCCGGACGTTACTCGGTCATGGTATTCTAAAGTCTCCCAACTTTCGATTGCCAGCGCACACTACCCACGTTTGACCAGTGACGATTCAATCCCGTTCCGAGTCGGCGTTGAACGTTCATCCTTATCTTCGTGATCCGGTGACCCTGCAGGCTTTTTCGGCAGCCATCGACGACTCAGATGTTGTCCCTGTAGAGGCGAGGCGAGCGCTTCGAGGTATCCACCATAATGCCCGACTGTCGTCTTGCATACTAGGCGTTTTGGAATGGGCAGTGCCCCCCGGCCGGATCAATGCCGCAGGTCATTTCACTGGCAGTCGATGGCGCATATAAAACACAGCATTGTTTTGAAATTCCTCATCAATTGTTTCCTGCACCTGAAATAGCCCGAGTCACGGACGCTTGTCGGATATTCACGGCTTCCCCACTAGTTGGTCACCGGATCGACTTTCGCTCACCCTCCCTGGTCAAATCACCGTCTCTGACCGACTTAGACAATGTATGTTTGAATGGTGGTTTTCTTTTGAAAACGTCGACCTTTCTGTAGATACCTACATGAGAGGTTGCATGAGAGCCACGACTACCGAATTATATCTTGTGGGCGAGTCTCGTTGTCTGCACAGTCGGCTCGCTGACGATCGGGAAAGTGATTACTCGGCTCCCACTGGAAGCTGGGAGAGGCCATAGGCATTTCTGTCTCCCCCGCAGTACACGGCACATGACACCCGTACAGACTTTCATTTTGGTGTACTACGGCGTCAACCTCCGTTCCGAACATTTCGCCTTTGGAGCAGGTGATCAGCCATACGGGATGTTCCGTGAATGAAAGCGGACACCTGCGTTGTCCGTCAGCTGGGTCTGAGTGGCGCAAACGTTCGTGGAGTACTCGATACGGACTCGACCGAAGAAGTTCAGCAAGGTGGAGAAACCCGTCTTGGAGTGTACGGTGGGTGAGCCTTTTCTGTTCCTCGTCGGTGACTGCACGTCGGATGCTGGATTGTACGACCTAGAAGGGATATACATACTTTGGCAAAGCGGGTGGGTATTGATCGCTCTTTATCATGCTCATAGCCCAAGAACACGATGTGTGTTTGAAATCGTTCGTCTATCGTTGAACGAGGTTCGTCTAGTACTCGACGTCCAGCACGTGCAACCATTGGGACAACGTCGGGGATGAAACGTTTGATGCGGCACTGGCAGCCGTAGCGAGGAACGCCTGCTTCCTCGTGAATCTCCCCTTGGTGTTTGCTGAAGAATACGGGTCTGGCTTTAAGTGTTAACGCGGCGTGGCGAGCAATCTACTTGGATCCTTTAGATTGGGAATACGTGATTCAGATCTACATAACTGGATTCCATGGCATGAAAATGGAGATCAAAACTTACGGGTTTGTTTTCACCTTATTCCTCGCATCAAATGAGCGTATGTTTAAAGTGTGTGTGGGAGCCATCATCTCGTTGGTGCAGGAAGGCACGCGAACGACGATAACAACGCAGTCTTGATTGCGAATCAATAACTGGCTAGTACGTCCCCTCATGCAAGCATAGAAACTGATCGTAGGAGACGTGAACCTCTCGCATCGAAATATATTATCGCGGTCTCTAGCGCCGCTGAGAATAGCGATAAGTAGGATAATCGTGCAGGTAGTTGCGTGAACTCAAAGTCCAGTGGAGCAGGTTATCGTAGTGTGCGTAATGGCGTGGAAGTCGTAATATAAACGACGCATGAAAGGTGGTAGACTCGGCGCGTGTGGGTTATCCAAGAATACAGGTTCGCGCTAAACATGAGGGGGGTGCCATCGATCAATGCAAGAGGTATACTAGGATTGGTGTCAATGCAATGTTACGGGATGAGCTGCGATCAGGAGAAACCGAATTTGAGCTGAAAATGTGGTGCAAGAGTCAATAAATACCAGACAGGTGAGCGCGAGAAGAGCCGAAAAACGCTCAGCACACGTCAACTTCGATGTCTTCGTCGACGGCTTGCGAAGCTCGCGATACACTTGCTTCATACTTCGACTCCATTTCCACCTCAATCTCGTTCCCAAGCTTTCTCCTCTTTGTGACTCGCCTCTCTTCGTCATCTTCGTCATCGATGACAATGAAGGTTTGTGATCCGCTGTCGTCCAAAATTGGTACAGGTACAGGAGGACTACTGTCCACGGGAGATGGGACGCCGTCCTTTACCTCTGCCACACCGGAGATCTCAGTCGTTGGTGTGTAAAAATCCGATAGGTTCGTCTGGGAAAGTGGATGCAGAACCATTGACCCGTGGGACGGCGGAATAGGGGCCTGAGACGTAGGTATAGATCGCGCGATTCTGAGAGGCAATGGAACAGTAGTAAGAGGGCTTGACCGTTCCGACACATCGTCCTTGTCAGTTTTCGATCCTGCTTTCTCCGCAACGCCACCGACGATAACTTTCTTTCGCTTCTTCTTGCCCATTCGTTCCTTCAGGTATCGTACGATGTGCCCCTGCAATACTTCCAGCGCTTTCTGTGCTCCCATCTCTTCAAGTGCTTTGAGTTGCTCCAGTGCGAGAGAAGAAAATATCACGGGAGAGAGGACGAGGGTGTTGTTATGCAATACAATAGGTGGTGGGTCTGCAGTGCTGCTTGTAGGATGAGACGATGGGGCAGGGCCGATAACGATTGGTAGACAGACAGAGGGTGGTAGAGCAGCGAATGGAGAAGCTGGGGCAGATGAAGAAGTCACAGAAGAGGGAACGCCAGAGGGACCACATCCAGATGGAGGTAAGGGGATATTCATAGACGTCCCAGCCCCTGATACTACTCCAGAACCCGACTCAGACGAGATGGTCGAGCCAAGCGCGGAGAGTAATCCTCCAACCGGTACGGTCGTACTGATCCGGGGTGGATCAGCAGGTTCAGACTTTGTTTCCTGTGTCGCGGTCCCGGCTACTACGTTTCCCGTACTTACGGGCCTTGGCACAGTCGTGAATGGCCGTCCCAGTGTCTGGGCATGCGCCAAACCACCAGCGAGTTGTCCCGGCGATGGTGCTTGCGTTCTACTAAGGGGTGTAGATGTTAGCGGTGGTGGGAGGGGCCCCATGCCGCTCTTTACACTCCGCTTGAGTGGTGGGTCGAGCGGGGCCGACTTATCCTTCTTCCTGGAGCCTTTACTGGCAGCATCCCTACCACTAGCCGGACGCACCGAGGACGCTGCAGACTGAGACTGGGCCTGAGCGGCAGCACGAGCCTCTTGTTCCTCGAATGTATGCTCATACTGTCCGTCAACAGACCAGAAAAAGCCTTTACCATGCTCTCCGGTACTACGTTCCATTTTTTTGAACGCGCGTCCTGAGGACAGGTTGTGGCGAACGGAGTTCTGGGTTGATATGCGAAAATTCGTCAGTTCTTCGATCAGTAAAGCGGAATCCGGATCGCTCGAGATGCAAGAGCAAGGATCGCAAGAAAGTGAGAGGGAATTGTGTACAAATTACACAGAGAAGAGCGCTACGTACCTCCCAACCAGCACCTTCGCTGTAACGATACCAGTCGTAGTTATCCATCATCCAACCACAAATATCCTGCAACGTTGCTTTCCCTCCCATTGCCTTGATAGCTCGATAACAAAGTTGTGCATACGTAAGCGAAGGCTTCGGTGGCATTACGTCGGGCTTTGGAAGTGGATGTGAACCTTTCTTGCGTTTCTTGGATGTTGGTGCAGTGGACGTGGATAAGGGAGTACACGTGGAAGTGGAGGCGGTCTTTGTGCGGGGGATTGCATTGGAATTTGGGAGTTGTGGATCGGGAGAACGGGGAGGTTTCGGTGGTGGTAATGAGGGCGCTGTGCGTGGCGAGGGAGAATGAGATGGTAAGGACGATGGGGGGGATATGGAGGTGACGTCAACGGAGGGGGAGCGGGCACGCTGGGCGGAAGAGACTGAGGAGGGGGAGGGGGAGTCTTCGAGTGCTGCTGGAGGGGGAAGCACGAAGTGGAATGTTCGCGAGGCTATCTGAATCTGAGACCTGCAGTAGTGTGAGTGGACTCAAAAGGGGGAGTGGTGAGAATGAGACGCACCTTTCGCCCAGTGGCACCCGACTCCCGGTGCCGGACCAGACACCATCTACCCAGGCACCATTGCGTCCGACAACGACGAGCACAAAGCGCGCCTCTTCCTCTTCATACTCTATCCTGGCGTGTAGGCGTGACACGCTCTTGAGCGGACCGAGGTCAACGTCGACGGGGCTATGGTTGGAAGGGGGACCATCTACGCCGCTGAGGGACGCGGAGGAAGGGGGGAGGCACCTCCTGCCGATAGTGACGGTGAGGGTCTGGAGGAAGAAGGTGATGTTGGGGAAGACGAGGGAGTAGTAGGCACTGATCCTGGCGGGGACGTCGGCGGGAGTGGCGGGGAGCGGGCTGTTGGCGGGGGACGCAGAGGGGGACATCGAAGACGGCGGCGGCGAGGTCAACTGGTACGTAGACGGCGAGGAGGAGCGGACTGGCGACCCCTCCAACGTGGGGTGTCAGGTATTTACCGAGACACGTGACAAACAAACGTGCTTGGTTATTCTATGACTATTACTCAGACGAGATAAAATAAATAATCCGCCACTCATCAAGCCCCAATCGTCGCTCTCCCAAGTGCACCCGGAATCGACGATATCGAACTCGGTGGGATAATGCCCACCTCCGTCACAACAGCCGTGATGCACGATGGCGGCGTCAGATCGTACAACGGACTCAAGACCGAGAGGTTTGCCTTTGGCTTTAACCTGTGCAGCTCGCTATTCGATGGGGTACCGGGTAGGAATGGGGTCGGCGCTGTGTACACGTATACTCGTTTCAGTAGTCCTCGAGGCGCTTGGTGGATGCTCACCTAGCTCGTTTTTGCTTACCCCATCCCAGCGAATACTCTCTGCAAACTTGTATGTTTCACAACACACTACAATGGGAATATTCCTTGACTTGGCCATCATGGCAACCATCGCCGTTCCGGCCCGCGAAAAAACGGCGCCATTTGCGTGGAGAGAGTGCGCACCAACGAAGAGCGTCGTCGCGTGCGGTAGAACAGACGGGAGGGAAGGCAAGAGAAGATAAGTACACGGAATCGATACGGCCGTGAGGGATCGCAACAGCGCCTTGCCTGGGACAAGCAACATCGTGAGTGGTCACTCCAAGCTTGGCAGATGAAAAGAGGGTGTACCTTCTAGCATGGGCCGTGAATCGACAACGATGACGGAAAATCGCGTTCCAGATGCCCAGGCGTGTAGCAATACTTTCTCGACCACCGATGACCTGCGAGTAGGTGTAAACATATGCGCTAGAGCTGGCTCGCTGAATTGCACCGACCGTGCATACGTGAGGATGACGTCGCCGTCCTTGATCTTTCTCCCAGCCGTTTCTTGTATAACTTGGTCGGCGAGAAGGATTCGATCTTGGATGTAATTATCGATTGTGTCACACAGCGCATCCTTGGCCTATAAACCGTCGAGACGTTATTCGGGACTGAGAGGGGTAAAGCGACTAACATCTTGTTCGGGCAAGTCAATATCCGAACCACTGATCTCAAGTTTGAGTTGTCTGATCGCATTGCCCATCGAGACTGACATGGGTCTTGCTGTCACGAGATGTGTGATCTGAGGGGAGAGATGTGTCATGAGATGACGTGAGAGCGTGTTGTTGCGGGGCGTCACATAGTGTTGTATGACCTAGCAGTCGGATCAACGGGAGGAAAGGCATTCGCTGGTCGGATGAGAAGACGTACGGTCTTGAAAGCGGTCAGCATGGCAATACACCTGGCATTCGCGCCGGTGATCTTGAACTCTGCAAACTGTAGACCGAGTCTTATGACTGCAGGGTGGATGTCACCCTTGGTGATCGCAGGTGGTTTTGGGGCGCCAAAGTGCGAGAATATCCGTAAGCCACGAGGGGTCTCATCGAGATGGGCACTGTGATGTGGAGCCTCCTTCGGCTCACCCTTTCCGTGCTTTGCCGGGGGTTCCTTTCCGGACTTGGGGGGCACGGCAGAGGGGGGAGTGGTACCTTTACCACTCACGCTGGGACTCTGTTTGTGGGATGGAGCAGACTGGGTTGCGGCTGCCCTGGCTGCGGCCTTTGCGGCTCGCTGTGCCTCCTGCTGCTCACGGCGCTCTGCCTTTGTCATTTGCTTTTGGGACTTTGGAGTTGGGTTATGGGGAGAGGCTATGTCTGGATCGGATGGCGTGGATGTGATCTTGAATGATGCGGTGAGAGGGATCGTGACAGTCTCTGTGGTGGTCGACATCGTGTGATACGTTCGACGACGAGCCCCTCGTCCGCTCGACCAGTTGATCGAGTGAGTCATTTACATTACCCGTGGGAGTATATGATGTAATCTATCCCACTTTCGGTAACACACCCCGCTCACGTCGTCCGCCGGCTTCGTCAACGGCCGACACAGCGTGGAACTCGTCCTCTTCCTCCCCGTCACCGGCGACGACGACGACTAAGCCATGGTCTGCTCACGCTTACTTCTGTCACCCTTTTTTTTGCTCACACAGTCTTCCAGGGTGTCCCCGCATTATTCCGCTGGCTCAGCAAAAAGTACCCAAAAATCGGTCTGTCCTTGCAGTCATTTTCTCTAAATCATCACTACTCACCTCCTCGCCACAGTGACTTCCGTCCAGGAAGAAGACGACACCGAGGTTCCGGACGCCCTCGGCGAACCTATCAAGTTCCCAGTCGACATCACCACTCCAAATCCAAACGGTGTCGAGTTTGATAACCTCTACCTCGATATGAATGGCATCGTGCGTCTCAAGTTCTTCCATCCTTCCCTATCTAATCCATGGCGTTCCAGGTACATCCGTGTACACACCCAGAGGGCAAGGCGCGTCTCTCAATTTCTGCCCCGTACTGCTGGATCACTGACTTCATTTCGTTAGCCTCCACCCGAGACAGAAGACGAAATGATGGTCGAAGTCTTCAATTACACCAACCGCGTCGTGAACATGATCCGACCACGCAAGCTTCTTTTCATGGCAATTGGTGTGCATACAATCCTCTTCATCCATCTGTCTCGTTTACGTTCTGCGCCTTGTAGATGGCGTCGCTCCCCGTGCAAAAATGAACCAGCAACGCTCGCGTCGTTTCAGGTCTGCTCAAGAAGCGAAAGACAAGGCCGAAGCTCGCAAACTCGCAGTCGCTGAATGGGAAGGTGTGTCCCGTCCCATTTTTGACGCAAAAATCTCACATTCCCCTTTAGCAATGGGCAAAGTAATCAGCGATGAAGAGAAGCACAAGGAAGCATGGGATTCCAACGCCATCACACCCGGCACCCCATTCATGTCCCTCCTTGCAGCCTCTTTGAGATATTGGGTCGCCGAAAAGATGAACACTAATCCGGGATGGAAAGATGTACGTTTTATTATTCCTCTCCTGATCCTTGCTTGATCTATCTCCCTCACAGCTCCAAGTGATTATATCGGACGCGAGTGTACCCGGAGAAGGAGAGCATAAAATCATGGATTTCATCCGGAGACAACGCTCTAATCAAGGCCATGATCCTAACACGAAGCACGTTATATACGGCCTGGTATGCTTGCAGTTTTATTCCCATTCATATCTTCTGACCAACTTCATTTTCTCAGGACGCTGATCTCATTATGCTTGCACTCGCAACTCACGAGCCGTACTTTCGTGTACTGCGGGAAGACGTCTTCGCTCAGGATAAGTCGACTGCTTGTCGAATTTGTGGTGAAGAGGGACATTATGCCGCCCAATGTCCTGGACCCAAACCAAGTACTCTCGTCGAAAAACCCAAACATACCCCTCCTGAGAAAAAACCATTTATATTCCTCGATGTTTCCATTCTGCGAGAGTACCTTGAGACGGAACTTTATGTCCCTCGAGCACCCTTTTCCTTCAACTTCGAGCAAGCGATTGATGATTGGGTGTTGTTGATTTTCTTCGTGGGCAATGACTTCTTGCCGCATCTACCTAGTTTGGAGATCAGAGAAGGCGCGATTGATACATTGCTAAACATCTGGAAAATGGAGCTGCCGAGGATGGGCGGGTACTTGACAGATCACGGCAAGCTGGTGCTCGAGAGGGCAGAGATAATCCTCGAGGGGCTGGCAAGAAGAGAAGACGACATATTCAGGAAGCGGCAAGAAAGTGCGTGTGATCGGTTTCTTCATTGACTCGTTCAGCTGGGAGGAAAACGATCAAATACCATGGCTGACCTGCACCTTCTTAGCTGAGAATCGCCAGGACCACGAATCCAAGCGGCGTCGTATTGACAACAACAATAAAAATGCTAATGGTCCCTCTGACATCCGTAATGTATCTGGTCCCTCTCCCGCGCTTGGCATCCATGGACCAGTTCACAATAACCTTGCGGCAAAAGCAGACTCGATAGGCCTGGGTGCTCCCTCAACCACCCAGTCAAAGTCTAACACACCCGCTGCTGCACAGGCATTAGCAGGTAGCAACCGGGACGTAGTCGCGAATCGCGCAGCGATCAGGCTGGCGAATATGAGTGCAGCAGAAGTCCTGAAAGCCGAATTGGCAGGCCTGATGCCTGTAAAACCCAGTGCATCTTCCGTGTCGGCGACAAAAGTGCAGGCACCTGAATTTGATGTTACAGATTCAGCCTCTGATTTCGATGTTCCTGGTCTTGGCAACGCAGATCCTCCACTCGCAGCTTCCCCACTGCATTCGCAGTCGTTGGATGAGTCTGCGTTGTCCGTTTCTCCAAGCCGAAAACGAACTGCAGGAGATGTTGAAACTGAAGATGCGCAAATCGACGTCGAAGAGGACACCGTTGTTGTCGGCGACCACGATAGCTCGGCAGAGGAGGAAGAACCTTCCTACAATATGGTCGTTCGGGCCGACGGCTCTGTTGAACAAGTAGATAACGTCAGGTACGGAAACACTTCATGATTTTGTTCCACCTCAAGGGGACACCAACGCACGTGGGATTTTAGACTGTATGAACCAGGCTACAAAGAACGTTATTATCAGCAAAAGTTTGGCATCCCAACTTCTGATGTTGAATTCAGAAAAACGTCTGTCACCTACCTTGTCTGCAGCGACCGCTCTAATATCTTGCACCAGAATAACTCAGCACTATGTGGAAGGCATTGCATGGGTATTACATTACTACTATCAAGGGGTAAGTTACGATATGAAGACCGTAAGGGCATTGATATAATTATTCCAAAAGACACCTTCCTGGCAGTGGTACTATCCTTTCCATTTTGCCCCCTTTGCCTCCGATTTCGAGGATCTCAAGAATATGAAGATCAGCTTCACCCTGGGCCAACCGTTCAAGCCTTATGAACAACTCATGGGGGTGTTTCCCCCTGCCTCGAAAAAGCACATCCCCGCTGTCTTCCACGACCTCATGACTCAACCTACTTCACCTATAATCGACTTTTATCCAACTTCCTTCCAGGTTGACATGAATGGAAAGAAAATGCTATGGCAGGGAGTGGCTCTACTCCCCTTCATCGATCAAAAAAGGCTCTTGGATGCCATGTCAGAAAGGTACCCGGCACTCACAGAAGATGAAGTGAAAAGGAATAGCTGGGGCAGTGATGTGATGTATGTATCGGACGCGCATAGGTTGTATCCGTTTTTCGAAGGCCTTTACGGAAAGCGGAAAGACAAGCAGGTCAGTGACGTCTCATGCCTTCATGGCATGTAATTTGATCGCACCTTCCCAGCCGGTACCGCTGCCTATGAAAGATTCCAAGGGCATCAGCGGCAGTACACTCCCGAATCCTGACTGCATCCCGGGGTCGACCTTCTACTCTCCACTGACGTCGATAGATCTCCCTGATATCAAGGACGACAGATCACTATCAGCTCTCTACTTTTTCCCGAAGCAGCTTACTCCTCACCACTCGATATTCTTGCCCGGCGTGCGCAAACCCCCGCAACAACTCACCTCCGAGGACTTGGATCCCCGCTCTAGACGCAGTGCTCGCGGGGGTCGTGGGGGAATGGACCGCGGTGGTGGCCGAGGAGGATCTGCCAATCGTAGCTCGTATGGAAACGGTCCTGCTCCCGGCGGCTATGCCAATTCGAACGGGTACTCGTCGCCACCATACGGACAGCCAGCGAGGCAACCGTACCCGCCACCACCACAAGGTTTTGGCGGACATGGTTGGAATGGAAGGCCGCCGATGCAAAGCTATGGTGGGTCTGGAGGTGGGTCTCAAGGATCTTCGTGGGGTCCGCCGTACCGTGGAAGTCCTAGAGGCGGATACGGGCAACCTATCCATGCTCAGCCGTATGGACGGGGAGGACACGGTGGTGGTGGTGGTGGTGGTGGTTACGGTGGTTACGGTTCCTCGAACGGGCAAGGTCGTGGTGCATATGGCGGTGGTGGTGGCTACGGCGGAAATGGCGGCCCACACCATGGAGCTCCTAGAGGTAGGGGACGTGGTCGTTGGTGATTGTAATTTTATAACTGTATATTTTCACTAATGCTTTATGGACTGAACGGTGTTGCACGACATGGTGCATATATCTTGTCGTTAACATACATGATTTGTACAAATGTGATTCAGGAAGCGAAGCATGAGACATTATTCTCAGGTTCAAACAAACTTCTCGACTAGGGGGGTACTGCAGATCGCAGATTTGCTTGTTCCAAATCCTTAGGCGTAGTAGCCGTGTTGGGGGGGACCGGGCATGTCTCTGGGATGCAAGTAGGTCAGATAAAGGGTGTATGTCTTTTCGAGTTCCTTGGCCTTCTTGCGGAGTTTCTTCTCCCTCTTGCGCCTCCTCTTCTCCTCCTTCCTCTCCCTGCGCCGTCTCTTAGACTCCGCCAAGTCAGCGCCACGACCGTATCCCGTATACCTATCGGAATCGGACTCAGAGTCGGAGGTCGACGAAGACAACGAATCATCAGAATCTTCCGAGTTTAACCCGGGCAAGTTGTATTCGATAGCACCAACGTTAGGACCCGAGCGGCGCTCGCGGCCCTTGAACAAAACGACTTCAACTCGACGTGTGAGGAAAAAGCTCGAGTTCCAGAGATCGATCAGATCAGCTACGAGTGTAGAACGCTTGGGCAGCGGTCCGCGGGAAAATTCCGGGATCGGCATTTTTCCAGCCCACGCCAGCGCGAGATCCTGACCAAGGTTCAGTTGAACGTTCGGTGGCGTGCAGATCATGGAAGAGAAACCTACGTTCATGAATCTGATCCAATCTTGGTGATATACGTCGTGCGTCTCTAATACTAAAGGCATCCTGGGGATTTGGTCGTAGAACCGTTCCATGTCTTGGATCTTCATAGTGTTGAATGGTGTGTACGACTGAGCCGCGTTAGCGGGGCGCGAGAACGCTTCCGGTGCGGTAAGTTGTTGGTCCCCACCTACGGCGGAGCTAGGCATACGAGGGGATGTCGGAAATGCGACGCCGGGGGGACCTGGCATTGGTGATGGCGCACGAGAGCGGGAAAGAGGCTGTCCTTCCAATACATGTCCAGGAGGATAGAAGCCAGCATTCATCATTTGAGGGGGTACGTATGGGGAAGGTGCTCGGGGGAAAGGAGAGGTGGAACGCTGAGGCGGAGGTCCCCTCGAGGGAGGAATTGGAGATGGAGCACGACCAATGTAAGGGGGTTGGTTCAGCCCATATGGAGAAGCTGTCCTAGCGATTGGTTCCATGGGAGGACGACCGTAGGGTGAAGATGCTCTAGCAATTGGTTCGACAGGGATGCGACCATAGGGTGAAGATGCTCTTGCGATGGGTTCGACAGGAGGAGGACGGCCATATGGCGAGGGAGCTCTCGCGATGGGCTCAGGTCGACCATAGGGTGAAGCTGCCCTTCCGATTGGCTCTTGACGAGCATAGGGCGACGCTGCGCGGGCAATCGGGTCTGGACCACCCGGGTAAGACGAGACTTCCTGGGAGCGCGGGTTTGGAGAACTAGAGAACGTAGTTGGTTGGCGAAACGGGGAAGCAGCACGATTGTATGGGGTAGGCCCCGCGCCTGGGTAACCGGTGGGGTTCTGATATGTTGCTACTGGCGATGAGTAGACGCTGCTTGGAGGAGGAGCCCCGTAAAGGGAGGTGCGATCCCCTCCACTAGTCGAATATTTTCTCTGACGCGTGGTGAACTTGACGTCCCTCTCGATCTCGAGCTCGGAAAACTTTCGATCGAGCTCTACAGAGCTTACATTACTGGGACTGTGAGCGAAAGCACCATAAGCTGCCGATCCGGGGGCACCGTATCCTGGAGGAGGAGCATCTCCGTAGAAACTGCGGCGACGCTCTCTGGTGTGAATTTCCCTATCGCGTGCGGTGCGGAGCTCGACTTCTTGCATGTCTTTATCGAACTGCTTCGAGAGTCGCCTGATCGAATCTTTCTCTTCCTTCTTCTTGCGTTTCTCTTCTGATTTCTGCCTGCTTGGGGTGAGATGAAACCCATTTCTTGAGAGAGATAGATACCATTTATCGAGAGCCTTTTCGTCCTCCCGGGAGAGGTAGCCGCGGTTCCACGAGGCGGCGAACTCCTACACACGAGATGAACTCGAAGAAAGGCTGGTCTGGAGGTGGAATTTACCGCATTTGCTGGGGTAGCGCCTGCAGGGAGGATCTGCGTGGCTTCGGCTGGGACCCACTGGATGCCATGGACTACTCCTTGCGGCGTTTGATAGCTATCGAGCGTCAAAGATGTAGAGCAACGACCCCGATGAGTCTTACCGTGCAGGAACGGCTCTATGCGTGGCTCGTGAATTGGCTCGAAAGACCGATGGGTACTGGAGACTCACCTGAACGGATGGTAGATGACTTGACCATCGGGGCCGGTCGAGGTGGTGTAAGTGATGGCGCCTGGCTGGATCTGACCACCAGCAGGCGGGGAGAAAGGCTGGGGCATGTCATATCCCACTCCTACAGCACTCATCACGGACTGCAGGATATGACGATGGGAGGAAAGGAAGGCTGCGATAACAAAAGCGCCCTGCCCTTTTGTTCCCCGGATAATCTCCTCCCTCGCCTATATCGAGCCCATCGCTGATTTCACACCGCTTCCCTGCAGGGCCCTGTCTGGCACAGATAATCGATCGCGACGGGAGGCCCGTCTTCAACTATGTACCATGTCAGGCCGACTATCAGAGCTAGACCCGGCGCATCTCAATGCTCGACACATTCACCAACATCGTTTCAAAAAAACGGATGGCTTGCTTCCGACGGAATTCACGGCGTGGTCGGCGAACCATTACTCAACCCCATGACGATTCGTCTGGCACGATGGAACGGTCGTAATTGTGCCTGTGCGCCATCGACGTAACGTCAAGAACGCTCCCATCGCTGGTTGAATTGGTCGCGTCGCAAGCCTTCAAGTGCCACGGTCGTTTAGGATTGCCGCCGGAGGACCGCGAATCTACCCTCGTGTTGCGTGCGGCTCCAAAGCCAGAACTGATCCGATAGATAATCTCGCGCCAGCGGGGCGCGTGTGATACTCATCACGTTTCCAGGGGAATCTCAGTGAAAACTCCAAGTACCTCGATAATCGTTTTCCAGACCTGACATGCGCACGAGGCATACGACCGGATGGTAAAATGTCCTCCGTTGAAGCGTGTGCCAACGATCGCATAGATTACGCTGTCTATATGTAAAACGTCCAGGCTGAACAGGAGCGATTCCTAATCATGAAAAGCGCCACCAAAGGAGAAGGATAAACAATATAGCCACGGCACCAAAAGGAGCGTATTGTCGTATCATGGCTTGAACGTTGACGTTCCTTGCTGCCTTGCGATACCTCTCCGACTCTGATCGGAGCGACGTAGAAAGGTGCGACATTTCTATATGAAAAAAGGTCGGGGTTTCGGTCACTGACGATAGACAAAGTGATGGCCTTACTATCCAGCGAATCTCCTCGCCAAAGGAGTTCTTCCATATTCTTCGTCATTATTCGGGTGACGTCCTGAAGTTCATCGTTAAGCCTGTCCAGGTTCGAACTCCCCGCGGCACTAGCAGCCCTGGTATCCCGATATAATCGCGCAGTCTTTGACATGAATGTATCTTTAGTCGAACTTGTGAATGAATGTCTCAGGGCGGCTAAACTGCTAGCACGAACCAAACCCGACAAAGGCGTATGGCTTCCGTACCGACTCTACTTTTGAGCCGTACGACAAGGAGAACTCTTTGGATAGTTCTTCGAGGTATGAAAAAGCCAGTTTCCGAGGATATGACTTGTCCGCGATGGTCAGGAATACGACATTGTCTGTGAGAAGGTAGCTGGAACCAGGGTCGAGGTTCGTCGTCGTTCAGGAAGGAGTGTAACTCACTGAAGCGTATACTGGCCGCTTTCGATGGAGCACCGTGGCTCAGAGTTGGGCGTGATGCGCCTGAATATCAACTTTGCTTGTTGTTTGTGTTCTTGCAACGCTTGCTCTGTCTGTGAACGAGTCAGTCGGGAGCGTCGAGAAGGGATGAAAAGATGGACCTGTTCGTCGTCGACACTGGCTGCGAGCGGCAGCGCATCAGCAGCGCGGACTATGATCGTAGAGCGAACCATGCTCGAAAATGCGACGAGCTGTCCATGTATGACACGCTGGAAACAGGGTCACGTGCCTAGCTCCAATGGCAGTGCTCGAGTTCTCTTTTGATTGCCGTCGTCGTCGAGGTCGTCGTCGAGGTCGTCGTCGTCGTCGTTGAGGTCGTCGTAGAGACGAATTGAGTGGTCGTGTAGTTTGTCGTCCCAAGCCCGACTTTCGATTGCGAGCGTGTGTCGAAGTTTTTGCCACGGCCAGCGTCTCACTTCGTTTTCTCTCCACGATGTCCTCCCTGCTCGACGTTCGCAAACAAGTGCGTTCGATGCCTTTTGATTCGACGTTTAATAATTCCATGCGGTTCTTTAGCTCACTTTCTATGGTTCCTACCATTCTCATCCCGTTAACGTGGCCATCCACATCTTCGGCGTTCCAGCTCTTCTCTGGTAGCGTCCCTTTCCTTCCCTTCTTTCATACTTGACATCGTTGGCACGTGGTCACCCAGGAGCGCATTGGTACTCGCCACTCGCATACCCTCGCCCCCTTTTCTCCCCTCCGTCCAATATGCGCTCAGCGACTACCTCGTTTTCGACATGAACACGCCCGCACTCATCACGGCATTCTATTTATCCTACTACGTCCTCCTCGATCCCGTGGCAGCCGTAGGTTCACAAATGATTCCCAGATCAACCGAACTGATCAGCCACTTCGATTAGGTCCTTTATGCGCCACAGATGATCTTGTCATTCTTGTCCGCAACGGCCTATGCCCACCGTCCCGATGGTATCCGAAATGCAGTCATCGTTCAGGTCGTTTCATGGATCGCTCAGTTTCTTAGTCATGCGCTCGCAGAGGGTCGCGCACCAGCTTTGCTCGACAACATCCTTGGAGGTACGTTCCACGTTCTGTGCAAGTGATTCGATACCCAAGACGTCCGTGAAGCTTTTGTGCTTGCCCCCTTTTTCGTCCACTTGGAATTACTTTTCAAGCTTGGTTACCGCCCGGAGCTGCAGAAACAACTCAATAACGACATTGGCAAGGAGATCGCAAGGTTGCGCAGAGATCAAGCGGAGAAGCGCAGGGCTGCCGAGAAAAAGGCAATCTAGCGAATTGTCCGTCAGAGGTACCTTTGGTTATCAATAGCTGCGATGCGTTGCCAACGGTGGACTGACGTTGATTGTGCGAAGAGGACTCGTATCACTTTTCCGTTCAAATGTTGCCATTACTATGCCTGTACGTGTGGATAAATTTCCTGAATTCGAATGACGGGCAACCTCCCCTTTCACCGTGCCTCCGGGAAAATCACATCGTACCAGCCAAATTTCACTATACTGTAAACTCGGACGTCATAAACGCACAGCTAAAAACTTGGCAAGGTACGATTTGTACGAGTACTCGAGCAGACAAGAACTGTAGTCGATGTCATCGAATTCGAGCATGACCGTTCGTCTTGTTAAGCAAAAAAAAAAGGCAAGGTACATGCCAACGACTTTACATGGTCTCCGTACTCGCGCGAGTCAGGCTCGTCGGGGGAGGGAGAGCTGGTTCTCCGATCGGAGTGACATAGCACGATGTCAAACCACCATCCACCTTGAAATCTGTGCCCTGTTGGATATCCGTGAGTGATCGTGATGCTCGGTCGCATGATGGAAGGACTGACCGTCATATAGCTACTGTCATCACTAGCCACTGGCGATACAGAAAGCTTAGGAAAGGTCCATGCCCAAACTCGACAGCACGTACAGAAAAGGGCAGCTTTTGCCTGTTCGATCGCTTCACCAAAGCGACCCATGGGGAGATGAACGAGACGGCGATTCTTTTTCTCGTCAGTATTCAAGAAATCCATAAGAAGAGCTGAGGTATTCGTTTCGAATCAGGTCGCGCATTCTCACGAGCGGACGACCACTCACGTGTCTTGAGAGGACCGCTGAGGGAGAATTTGGTCTATAGTGAGAACAGAAAGGCTAAACCAAAAGGAATCGTGCTCACGGGCAAAGAGAATTCAAACGAATGCCTTCTCTGGCATGTACCATAGCAAGCTCGCGTGTCATTGCGAGCACAGCACCCTCCGGTCGTAATCAGGATCGGTAATACGACATTTCAAGAAGAATGTACCTTCGACGCGGTGTCTGTGGGGAAGGGGATCAGTTCAAATGACGGAGAAGGAAGCATCCTGGAATACACACAAGCCAGCTGGGGGGTAGCAGCTCCCATGATGGCTACGAAGCTCGCTGTGTTGATGATGCTTCCTCCAGCACGGAGACCCTTTGAGTCGTCCACGGGATTTTGACGCATCGCGAGAATCGCATATTTGCATCCCCACCAGACGCCCTTGACATTGACCGACATTGTGAGGTCCCAGATCCGCTCCTCCGTGTTGAGAGCATTGTCATCATCCGGATGCATGATCCCTGTATTTGAATCAGAAGGAAGGCCCTATACAATTCGTGTGTATCCGACTCGCCAGCATTGTTGAACTAGAAGGACGGGTGAATGGAGGTCACGAACGAGACGTTCGAGACGGTCTCGTACCATGATATCAAGCCTGCCAAACTCTTTTACGGCAAGTTCGACCGCAGATTTGATATCCTGCTCTTTCGCCACGTCGGCTTTGACGGGCAATGCTTTCACATTCGGAAACCTCTGCTTGATCAGGGATGCGCCTTGTTCAGCTGCTGCTAGGTTAATGTCTGTCAGCAAGACGTTGGCGCCCTCCCTTGCGAAGAGGAGCGATGATTCGAGCCCGATACCGCTATCAGTGATCGTCTGGAGTCACGTCGATAGAGAGGTGCGAGATGCTGGACTCACGAACCGGCGCCTGTGATAAGCGCAGACTGCGAAACGATGATCAGCGTCGTCCGGGGGCGAGCGAGTGGAGACGAACTTTGTGCTGAAGTCGGCCAGTCATGGAGTACGATCAAGGACGGTCGGCGAGCGTGTTTGCCAGTGGCGTCGTTTCAGCCAGCCCAGTTTCGATTCGGACTATCGCTGAACCACATAAATGTCCTCACCTCCTGGTACGAGCCCAAGCTCTCCCTTCTCCCCCTCCACTCCCTTGAAACATCATGACACTCACTGACCGCTTGCGGCCACGAGTATACTCCGCTCGTTATCCAAGATGGATGGTCGGCAGGCCGCTCTTGTACATGTCCTCTGCGCTTGCGTCGCTGGGCGATGCAATGTTCGGCTATGGACAAGGGATCATCGCCGCGGTCCAGGTCCAACCATCTTTCATCCATCGCATGTTCGGAAAGACGGTGACGATAGACCAGATCCAGGCTGGCAACACAGGTGTTGATCCCTGGGTCCAAGGTTCGTTCTCATTCATTCACTTGCGCCGCGTCGTCCAGAGTTCACGACCACCGTGCAGCGATCACTGTCTCGTGTCTGAACATCACCGCATTCTTTGCCTCTTTCTTGGCAGCTTACATTTGCGATATCATGGGTCGGCGCATGTCAGTCCGTCTTGGTGCTATCATGTATCTCATCGCCGCCTTCATCCAAATCTTCGCACCCAACCTTGCAACCTTAATTGCCGGTCGATCAATCCAAGGTATCGGCGTCGGCATCCTTTCCATGACCGTTCCAATCTTGCAGTGTGAGATCGCTCCCGGTCATGCTCGCGGCCTCTTCGTTTGCATCGAGTACATCTGTTTAAACCTCGGCTATGCGATCTCGGCTTGGGTCGGGTATGGTTTCTTTTTCGCTATGCCTTCCGAAATCTCCTGGAGAGGCCCATATGTCGTGCAAGCTGCGCTTGCCGCTATCCTCGTAGCTTGGACCTTCGTCCTTCCTGAGACACCAAGGTGGCTCGTTGCAAATGGCTTCGAACAAGAAGGCTTACACGTCCTGGCAGATCTCCACGCCGCTGGAGACACAAGACATCCGAATATCGTTGCGACGTACGCCGAAATCGCTGCTGCTGTCGATTTTGAGCGCAAAATGGGCCAAGCTACCTGGCGTCAGGTCTTTTGTCAATATACCCGCCGCGCCGTCGTCGGCATCACTTGTCAGATGTTTGCCCAGCTCAACGGCATCAACGCTATACTGTATTTCTTACCGTCCAACTTGACTCGTGCAGGATTTAGCATCTCCCGCTCCCTCCTCTACGCCGGTGCATGCGCCCTCGTCTATTGTTCCGGTACTATCCCTGCGATGTTCCTCGTTGACAAGTGGGGTCGCCGCACCATCCTTCTCATCGGTAGCATCATGCTTGCAGCATCTCTCTCTATTGTTGGGAGTCTCCAGTACTATTCCAACAGTATTCCCGAAGGGCCTTTGCGCATCCCCGTCGCAGACGGTCTCTTTTTCGGCGTTTGCTTCTATCTCTTCTTCTTTGGGGCTACTTGGGGACCCGCTCCTTGGCTCCTCGGTGCTGAAATCTTTCCACTCCGCGCACGCGCCAAAGGCATGTCGTTGAGTACAGGCACCAATTGGCTCTTCAACTTCATCATCGCGTTCATCACACCCCCACTGTTCGAGGTTCTGAACGCAGGTTACTATTTCCTTTTGGTCGGATTCTGCCTCGTTTCGTTTATGGTGGTTTGGTTCATCTACCCCGAGACCGCGCATAAGACACTCGAGGAGCTTGGGGAAGTCTTTGGAGACCGAGTCACCGAGGATGATAAGCGCGCACAGGTGGAGGCCGAGAAGAGCGCGATTGCAACCAAAGAAGTAACATCTGCTCTTACTGCTCGGGTCGACGACTCAGAATTGACACTGCGGATCTCCGAGGACGGTATCGAGTCTGATAAGAACCTCTCGTCTGTCCGAGAGGTAGAAGTAGTCCGTCCCACACGAACCATTCTGGCATGACAAAACATACATCTGAAACGGTGACAGTCTGCTCATGAGGTTCTCGGTCGTCCGCTCGTCAATGTAATCCAAACGAACAGTGCAGTTTATGTAGTAGTGTTCACCAGTAGTTGTCAAGCTTATCACTGTAACAGAGTGATTTGTACATCCTTGTTACTCAATATCTCTAAACTCGCAGGGATTCTGGAAAGTCCGCAGGATAGCTTTCGTCAGACCCAGGAAACATGCGAATGAAATCCCGGACGACTGAAGGCAAAGTTTGGGATTGCTCTATAGTAGAGGCATAGGTTGCAGCTTCCTGCACGGAGAATTGTGTAAAACCTGTCGTCGAAGGCACGATGCCAATGCGTGCTCTGGTAGGAGAAACGAGCGGTGAAATAACCGGGGGAGGTGGTGTACTTTCCTTCGAGATTTCAGGACGGCCTTCGCAAGGCTGGTGCTTGCCGATTTTAGCAACGCAATGAAGGATCTCGGTATCAGACTCCGCTTCTGTTGCTGAGTCGTCCTTCGTACTCGGAAGGCTACCTTGAACGAATCCATAACAGCTTGGAGGACCCGTGTTGCGAGGAACTGGAGACTGACGCGGAACCTGATTCATTTCTTGTGAAGGCAAGTCAAACGCGGGTAATTTATCTTTCATCCTCACCTGAAAAATGTCCGAGTCAGATTCCAATTCCGTCAAAGAGTCCTCTGTGTGTGCCCGTGGAAAATTCTCAATTGAATTGTGGCGAGCAGATCCTCGGGGCGTCTTCGTCTTGCAATTGGGAGAGTGGTATGACGATAATCTCTTACATCGTGGGGGCCTCGAGAATTTGGATGAGAGTCCGTCCGATGCTTTCTTTACTGCGAAAAAGGAATGAGACGATCTGGCGAGAGTGTCAATGGGCGATCCAATAGATGTCGAACGAAGCGTATAAACGTGGCTTCTCCGTTCAATACAGCTGCGACGAGGGGTTTGAGCATTTCCAAGCAGGGTGTGCCTGAGACAAAGTGCAAATGACACGTTGGTATAAATCTCACTTTCCAGGAGAAGCTGCCACTGATAGACTGACTAACCCGGTAGGTTTACGAGACATTGACAACGTCAATTCTTTTTCTTCCTGAGTTTGAGAAGAAATGACATGATCAATACGCTGGGAACATCGTTTGCGTTTGGGTGTCGCATCAAGATGGAGAAGGTATTGACTCTGAGAAGATGGAATAGGAAGCATTGGTATTACATGACCGTCGGAAGGTCGGACATCCAACATCTCCGGCCGAGTGGAGCGTTGCTGGGGCGGCGCAGAGGCATCTGAACAACCCAAGTCAACAGGAGGAGATGGACAACCCATAGCCGAACAAGCGGAGAACTGTTTGTGGGGAAGTGCGGATGTACCTGGGTCTAGTAACTTTGGAGAGATGTGGCTTGGATTGAAAGACAAGTGAGAGTCAGGACGTTCCAAAGGGGAGTGATCGTCAACTCCATGCATGAACTCGGGTACTCTTCGTGATGAAGTCCGTGGGGTCGCAATACCCGTTTCCGCGTGACTGAAAAGTCGGGGACGATGGGGAACAGGAGTACCAGGTGATTCAGGATTGGCGACCGCTTCTGCACCTTCGCGTGCTGACTGAGGTAATTCCTTGTCGCTCGAGAGAATCGGATTCCGTTCAATAGAAGACAAGGCACCAATTAATACCGGCTGCGTTTGATTTGGTAATTCCTCGAGACGTCCGCAGTGGGTGCGCTTTCGAGTGGACGTGGCTGGAGTGGGTAACTGCAAGGCTTTTGGTCGCGTTCTGGACTGGGTCGCAGAGCTACTCAACGGGTTCGGAGTAGAACACTGCGTATTGTTCTTCCTCCGCTTTGTAGCCGCTGAGTACGAGCCTTGGATGGGCTTTTCCTTCTTGTACGGGACGGCGCGAGACCTGGTCTCCTTGCTGCCTCTGGTGAAATGGGCCGTGAGTGGGAGCTCTTGCTGGGATAGATCCATGGAAGAAAGGAAAGTCAGGACGACCCTCGTTGCCCACTAGCATTGTCGGAGTTGCCACGCTTTCAAGGTCCGACAGAGATCACGTCGCGTCACATGCGTCGCCAAGCTCACCACCAAGCTCACCATGACCCTCACCGTCGAACCACCGCTGAAAAAACGAAGATTGTCAGACTCGGCCAAAAGTCCACCTCTATTCCAACTTCTAGTCAAGAGACTCTCAGAGAAAGCTAAACTACCTACCCGCGGTTCACCGCTGGCGGCGGGGTATGACCTCTATAGGTACTCCACTCACTTCGTTTCTAAATCGCCGAGTTGAACTAAGCGACAGTGCTGAGACGAAAACGATTCCCGCGCGTGGCAAAGCGTTGATCGATACCCAGCTTTGCATCGCTGTTCCGACCGGTACATATGGACGCGTCGCGCCCCGGAGTGGGCTTGGTAAGTGTCGATAGGCTTTGTAGGTGCTTGCTCGAAATACGTGCTTTGTAGCCTCCAAATTCATGATCGATACTGGCGCGGGCGTCATCGACGGGGACTATCGTGGCACGGTCTTTGTGTTGCTCTTCAACCACTCCGACCAGGACTTTGAAGGTAAGTTCGACTCGAACATTCAGGTAGTAAGCCGATAACCAAGCAAAAATCCCAGTGCAAGAGGGCGACCGCATTGCGCAACTTGTTATTGAGAAAATATGCAATCCCGACGTTTTGGAAGTCGAGGTCTGTCCTTTGACCAAGTCATCGTACCGGATGCTAATTGTTTGCGAAGACGCTTGACGAGACTGTTCGGGGTATCAATGGTTTCGGCTCAACGGGTGGACACAGACAGCTGACGAACGCGATCAACGCTGATAAACAGACTTGTAAATGTACTAGTATATGATATGTTGTTGTGCTCTAATGCTGAGAGAAGTTGTCCCACCGTACTGTAGTTGATCCCCAACTAGATGCGATGAATTTTGCAACGTCAGACGAGGATCATTAGTGCAGTCATGAAACACACCGCAAACATCATTTCTCCCGATCAGTTTCCACGACATACATGCCCTCTAGTGTCCGGTTTGCGTAGCGAAGCAATCCTGTTCCCTCCATCTTCTCGTCGAGGGGTTCCTTGATCAGAGAGATCCCGGTTCTCTCCGCCCAAACGC
>JBBPLY010000001.1:341686-361360 GCA_038090035.1 Xerocomus nothofagi | reverse complement strand
CGATCAGTTTCCACGACATACATGCCCTCTAGTGTCCGGTTTGCGTAGCGAAGCAATCCTGTTCCCTCCATCTTCTCGTCGAGGGGTTCCTTGATCAGAGAGATCCCGGTTCTCTCCGCCCAAACGCCTCCGTCCGGGATGGAACTGTTCGTCGGATCTACGTTGACAAGTTTGACGGCTTCCACGAGTCTGACAAGTTCGTCCAGCTCGTTCTTTGTAGATTCGTATTCAAGCGTGCCTTTGGCGGGAGGAATGAGAGCAGAGAGTTCATAAAGACGCTGAAAAGTGGTGGTGGAGAGCGATGGCGAAGGGTACGAAGACAGGAGTTCTCTGAGGGACCACGTCGGTTTCAGCGGTATTCCACAGGCGTCCGTTCCTGCTACGCGCCCGGCTCGAAGAAGCGTCTTGAACGAGTGATGCATTTAGGGTGACCGTGGGAAATTTGACATGAGGTATTATGTTTGCCGTCGGCATGTCCGGTTTGCCTCAGCAATGAACCAAGCAGCCGCGCGCGCTTTCCTCAAACTACTCCCTTCGCCCCTTCCTCCATCGCTCCGGACCACGCCTGCAAACCTTTATCAGATTCTCTCTCGGCACCCCAACGATGGCGTCGGTCAGAAGATTCACCAAATTAGATGGACCCAGAAGGGGATCGAAAACAGTTATTGGCAGGTGACCAAGACGCGCCTCAAACACGAGGGTACGCACGGGAAGGCATGGGGAAAACTAGTATGGCGGGGTAAGTCTGCCTTGGTATACGTGGAGCCCGTCAGGTATGCTGAAACAAGTACGTTGGAAGGAAAATTTGTGAGCAAGCAGGAGGAAAGGATACCCGGGTCACTTAAATACAAGTGGTGTACGGGGACATCGTGACACATTGGTACGTTGATTCTAACGATACTGCGCTCCCGACTTGACGTTTGTCTCAGTTTCGCACTGCGTCTAGTTCCCGCACTTGGCGTTTCGATCCCGAGACAGGCTGGAAGATTCAGCGCGTCGACGATGCGTCCTGCTATTGCGCGCTGGATGTAGCTTTGTTAGTTCTTAGTAGTGTGATGCTGTACGAACAAGCGTCACAGTTGTGACTTATCGTTTTGTCACGCATTATGGACATCATATAGTTACCATCCCACTCGGCTCTTGCTCGGTCCACCAGCCATCGAACTGTTGTACCTGTGGTACATGTCCACGTTCAAAGAGCTCGACAGAATGGACTCGCAGCAGCTCATAGACGCACAGTTCAACCGTGCGGTGGAGATCGTGCAAAGTCTTCCGAAAGCAGGCCCCATACAGACAGGCTATGAGGAAAAGCTAACGATGTATAGGTCCGTATCTCGTTCAAGTACACCTACACTCGGGCGCTGATACCTTTGTTTCCGGCCATGTAGCCTCTATAAACAAGGTTCCGTGTCCCTCCACAAAATTCCTCAGCTTGGCTCACCATCCAGCGCTAGCCACCATCGGAAATGTAACGACTTCCCGCCCAGGAGTGTTCGACATGCTGGGACGGGCAAAATGGTATGCCGTTCCGCGCCTTTCCCGCTCTTCTCCAAATCACGTGTTAATGGTATCCAAGGGATGCCTGGGCGAAACACCGAGATTTAGACCCGTATGAAGCAAAATGGCGTTATGTTGATGCATTGTTGAAGGTGTTCAGCGCATCCCACTTCTAGTCTTATCGTATCCTGACGCCACTCAATTCAAGGCTTTGACTAAATATTCAGACAAGCAGGTCGCAAGGAACTTTATAGACGAACTGCGATCCTACGGAGGGGATCCCGGCAACCTCGTCTCAAGTTGTATGCACTTGAAAGTTTCCCTCTAATTCATACCCTAATCACGTGTCTTCCAGACACGCTGACCAGACCGACATCGAGGGGCTCATCATCGTCCACTTCAACGGACTCCGAGGATAATTCTCCTATACCCCCGTCCCATAGACTCCATGATTTCCAATATCCGCCAGCCCACCAGCACATCAGTGCCGTTGTTGACGCCGACAGCTCTGACGACGGGGAAGCACTTGATAAAAGCCGCGATCTCCCAGCTGTGCGCGATGTCTATCAACAACAACGACCCCTCTCCTCCATTTCGTTTTCCTCGCGGTACAAGACACCCGTTGCGGGTTTATCTGCTCTCCCCACACCCCCACCACGCCGAACGAGCATACCTCCAATGCAGCCCCTTCCCAATTTTGAGGCGCCATCTGCATTCGCTGATCCACCATATACAGTCACATCAATAACCTCTCGTGATTTAGCACCGCAATTTCAGTCTGCAGAGCCCACCTACAGAAGCCCTATCATCTCTCGACACAACACCACAATTGGACCACATTTGAGATCCCCCTCGCGGGCGGCAACAGCTTCACTAGAACATGCAATGGAGAATATGCAAGCCCACCTTGCGGCCCTTACGGAACGCATTGATACCCTGGAATCGTCCTTCGCCACTCATTCTAACCCACACGTTCAAAGCTCTATTTCTCTTCCCTTGCGCACGTCTTCAGGTCGTGGGAGTCCCGCGAACTCAAGACCTGTTTCTCAGGTCTTTGAATGGGATATCGATGACATGGGTCTTTGGACACTCGTTCTCAAACCTTTGCTTCAGAATCTATCGCTTATACAACGTCTTCTTATATTTTTCCTCAGAAGTGGCCAGGATAGATCCCCACTGCTGATGGTAGTCAGGAGGCTCTGCTTAGATATTTCCTTTGTGATGGTGGTGGTGGGAGTCCTGAGGACTGCCTGGATAAAATCGGGAACGAGGCGAAGCGAGGTTGGAGCTGCTTTGGTCATGCTTTGGAGCGCCATCACAGGGAAGAGAATGATTCCTGGGGGAAGAAAATTACGGTTGTGATGCCGGTGTCTTGATATTTACGCCATATATTTAGATCTGCTTCAGTATGGATTGACAGTCTCAAGATACATTGTTTTTCAAGTACGAGTACTCGGCATAACGACGACAGTCTAAGGATACAACTTCTTGGATGCACGGGTGCCCTTTGATTCTATCGACGCTTAAAGCATCTTAACGACGCAGCGGATGCAATCGCCTCCCTGGGCATCTTATCAATGACAGAGTGGGCGAGTTTCCGTGGACGTGACATACATGCATATCGTGGAACCCTTCGTTGATCTCTTCAAAGTTGCGTCGATGAGTGACGTATTCATCAATCTTGAACGTGCCTTTGAGATAATCTGGTAATTTCGCCTCGATAATGAACATCCGGAATAATGGGTATAAGACAAGATGTACCTTCAACAAGGCCGGGCAACTCTGTGCGACCTTTGACTCCACCGAACGCTGTGCCTCGCCAAGTACGACCAGTGACCAGCTGGAACCTAGGCGACCCCGTGAGCTCTGATGAGACTGGAGATTCCAGACTAGCACCTACGGTCTCGTGGAAATCTCCTGGCCGGCAGCTGCGACGCCAATAACGGTCGACACACCCCATCCCTTATGACAGGCTTCCAACGCCGCCCTCATGACGTGTACGTTCCCTGTGGCGTCAAAGGTGAAATCCAGCCCACCATCTGTAATCTCTACCAGGTGGTCCTGAATCCGTTTTCCTTCGGCGAGCTCCGTGGGGTTCACGAACTCGGTGGCACCCATCTTGACTGCCCAATCTCGCTTTCCGGGGTTGGTATCAACAGCAATGATGCGGGAAGCACCGATAACAGCAGCGGTGGAGATAACCCCGAGGCCGATGGCACCGCACCCGAAAACGGCGACGGTGGAGCCCACTGCAAGAGCATATCAAGATCAGACAAACGGTGCAAAAGAGGAGGGAATGACATACGAATTCCTGGTTGTTTCACGACGGCACCCCAGGCAGTCGTGATACCACAACCAAGGAGACAGACTTTATCTAGTGGCGCAGCCTCGTTGACAGCGACCACGGAGACATCTGCAACGATCGTGTACTGCGAGAAGGTGGAGGTGCCCATCTGGAAGGAAGGTCCGGCGACGATTGGTTGCTTGAATGCAACGAAGGGGTGGGTGACGACTCACGAAGTGGTGGACTGGCTTGCCTCTGCAAGTGAATCGGCTGGTACCGTCGGGCATTAGACCCTGACCCTGGGTTGTTCGCACTGAAGACGTCAGGATGAATGGCTAGCCAAATTCAGCGAGATCTCTTGAACTACCTTTTCCACACAGATTCGTCTTTCCACTCTTGCAAAACTTACATTCACGACATTCTATAACGCGCGTCAGACGTGCCAGAATGCTAGGTGAAGAGCGACTCACCGGCGGTATACAAAGGGATGACGTGATCGCCCTGTGAGATACACAACGGAGATCTGGTATATCAGACGAGAAATCGGACCATACATACGGTGGCCACATTGGTAACGCCTTCGCCCACTGACTCTACCTGTTTCAGATCAGGTGGGCTGCTGCAGCTGGTGGTATGAGGAACTCACGATGCCTCCGCCCTCGTGACCAAGGATCACGGGGAACAAACCCTGAGATGAACGAGTCGGTCGTAACGGGATCCATCTCGAATATCGCTTTACGTACCTCGGGATCCTTGCCACTGCGAGTGTACTCATCGGTGTGGCATATGCCTGACAGGATAAGACGATTTCGGTCGTGTACCGCATCAGTGCATTCTTACCACGTACCGGTGTAAAGGATCTTGATGCGCACCTCGCGTGCTTTAGGTGGTGCGACCTCGACCTCCTCGATCTGGAGTGGCTCGCCTGCACCCCAGCAGACCGCCGCTTTACATTTGATGACCTGTCCCGCTGTGTTCGCCATACTACAGGACGATGTGGGAGAAGAGAACTTGAAAGCGAAGTGGGATCCTTCCGTGTGTGTCTTATATCGTTCGCAGGCCGGGCAAGCTTCTTGGGTTGGCCAACGTGATCGTGTTTCGGTCCGAGTTATCGATATCTGCAGGTTTACGCTAGATCTGATGGGCCTAATTTAATCCATTCTCAGACCCGTGCGACGGCCGTACTACGCCCTTCTAGCACAAAGTTGCAGCCGAACGCGACAGACGGCGATGACCTTCCTGAATATCTACTACAAGCGAGTGTGTCACTTTCTTTGCTTTCGGACTCGCCTGCGACCTCCGTTGTTTTCCAGACTGCTGCAACCGCCAAGGCTTGCTACATATGTTACAAGCCCACTGTGACGGTGCTCGCGACGATCGACACCACGGATTTCTTCTACACTTGCCCAATCCACCTTGCTGATCGCGGGTTTGCGACACGTGCTCCAGATCCAGAGCCAGAACCCAAGAAACTCTCCGTCAGTCCCGAAGAGATCGCCAGAGTGAAGCAGGATTGGGAAGATAAACAGCGCCAGAAGAAGGACAAGGTGCAGGAAAAGGAGGGAGGCCAGGCTGACGGAAATGAAAAGAATGCAGAAGGAAAGGAAGCAGATGTCGGAACGAAAGCGGAAGGCAACCAGGAGAAGAAGCCTGCAAACACGTCGCCGTCAGAGGAGCCAATCTCCAAACCGACCCACGAACGATACGTTTTGCACCGTGACATCTTCGCGCTTAGAACTGCTGATCATCGCAGGAGAAGACAGTCAGCTCAAACAAAGGACCTCGCCCCTCGCTTGCCAGGTACACCAAGGAGTTTGTTACCATAGCCTGTAGTGGATCAGTGCTCCCTCCCCGTGCCCCCGACACACAATAGGGCATCGTCACAGATTATACATTAATATTGCGATCCTGCCAGTCTCATATCATAGCCTGAACACCAAAACTAGAGAGTGCCCCAACCACAAGACCGACAATTACAAAGAAACCACCCAAAGTAGCGGCAACATCTACGTCTTCGTGGCGCCCATACAACCTAGGGTTATGCTCGAGGGATGAAGCAGCGAGCACAGCTAGGGATGAGACAAAGCCGTTTGTGAATCCCATTGTCAGCAGAATCAGCATGAAAAGGATATCGGAATTTATGACCGGAGATGACGATGGGGTCGTTGAATGTCTACGGACATTACAAAGAAGGATCAGGGGGATGAACAACGTCCGTAAAAGAGACATAGTTAGAATCTTCTTGGCGGACCAGACGACTAGGCGAGGGAACGAGCAGGCGTATCGGCCGACAAGATCGCCGATGTTAAAAACTAAGAAGTGGACCGCGGTGAACAGCAAGGGATGGGGGCCTGGATTCACGGATTGCACGCCGACTGTGGTTGCAGGGTAGACCGCCTAGTTAAAGACCTGTCAGCTGGAGGATAATCACGGCGATGTAGATGCTTACTAGAGTGACTGCGAATACGTAGGTGATAGAAAACATAAAGATCAAGTTCTGCATGAAAACTTGATAAACGTGCGAGTTGGCCTTCGTCGGGGGATTCCTGTAGTCATCCGCGACTGGTTCCGTAAGCTCATTTGTGTTTTCAACCTCGCGGCGTTCTTCCAAAACGCTGGTAACAGATTTATAGAAAGGCTGCCTCGTCAACCACGTATAGGCAATCAATGTGGTGCCGAGAAAAAAAGTGGAAGCACCAAAGAAAATACGCGCAGCTATTTCTTCGGCATGATTATCTCTGCCATCTGCTCTCATCTCCACTGAAACAGGTTTGGGAGATGAACCCCAAATAGAAACAATCGAGCTGGCAACTTGTACAGCACTGACTGCAACAGCAACGGCGGCTTGTCCCGATAACACAGTTTGCAGGAAGGATGCGCCAAATAGCGCCGCCCCAGCGTAGACAGCTGTACACAGATAGCCAGACGTGGCTGCTTGGAAAGCTGTGTTGAAGAGAACAAATGAAAAAAAAGTCGACGGTGTGCCTCGAATGAACGTGCTGAAACATAGAGACGCGACAAGAAGGATCATCGCAATGATGCTCGCGAATATGCGGCGGGATGGGGACGACTGCCATATGCTAGAGTGTGAGTGCTCGTTGTCGGTATTCGGTGAGAGTACGAACTCGTTTCGAAGTAATTGTGGAGTAAAACTGACAGACCAAGTTGGCCAATGTATACACGCTAGACAAGTACGAGCTGAAGGTCGGGTAAAAGGGGGAGCCAGTCAGTCGAGATAAGAAAAACGGCGTTCCATTAATGAGGGCTGAGTAGAGCCATGAGCACTAACAAGACGGGCAGTATAGCGAGCAGTATCACCGTTCCAAGGCAGCAAAATGGCGCAGCCCAAAAGGAAGTACGTCCACTTGATTCGACCTCTCCGTTCGCTTGTTGAGTAAGGATCGTCCCCATAAACTCCAGTTTCGTCGACGTCCTCGGAGGATGGAATGGGACGATATGTGGCAGGAGAGTCCGCCATGCTGATAGTGTACGATATGAGTCACCGTTGAACGAGTCGTGGGCGGTCTGGCATGGCTCAGGCTTGATATTAACTTGTGGCGGCGGCCGCGTTACGTCTGATTACGGTACAAAGTACGGAAGTAACTCGTAGCCGCCAACGTTCACCTGGAATTCGTAGCAGGGATGACCTGGTTCGCAGCCTCCTTCAGCACCAGTTGAGTCAACTTCTCTTTCTGCTTTTGTGCCTTCCTCTGTTTGCGTTTCACCTTCCTCTCAATCTTTGACGCACGTTCTGTTGTCAACCACCGTCTCTTCACCTCTGCTTTGCGCTCCTCCTCCAACTTCTGTCTGAACTTGAACACCCCTTCAGCACGCGCCACTCTCGACGGTCTGCCATTCAAGTACATGAGCTCTCGTTCAACAAACTTCTTGAGGAGCTCGGCCCTGTGAATCTTGGCGGCCTGCCAGCGCGCCTGTTTCTTAGCTCGACTGTGTGGGTTCGAAAGCTCTTTCGCGACGTGGTACTCCATTGGCATAGACTCGTCAAAGGGTCTTGGCCGAGGAGTGAACAGCGCATTGATATAGGCGTGTTCATCGGCTGGATTGGGTTTCTTCAGATTTGGCTGTTGGTAGGTAATCTTGAGAACCGCGTCTTTGGTGGTATCATAATACTGGTTGGCTAGTCGCATGGAGCGAGTGTCACGGCAGGATGGCACCCTATAGATAATACAACACACCTCCAGGTCGTTCTGGGAATTCGTGTTTTGGCCAAGGCACCACGAGTAGGGTCCTGCTAGTTTCCTTAAAATGTGCAGGCACCGTCGCGAGAGCGATGCGCTTCCAGTCGAAACGACGAAGTTCGGGATGCCAATAAGGATCTCTTACTCCAATCCGTCGTGCAAACACACTATCATTGCAAAAATTCACCACCGAGTGAAAAATGGGCGAAAGCATGCTCACTCAATTTCCTTCTCTCTTCCTTGTGGTGTCGTCACCTTATGGGTGCCCATAGAGAGCTGACACCTGGAATAATGCACACTTCTGCTAACTGGCGCCTTATTGGGAGCTGCCTCCTGGTGTAACGGTTAGAAACGCGACATTTAGATCAACTAACAACACCTGACGCACCTTGATAGTGCCCTTGAGGTATACACGGTTCGAAAACCTGTTTATACTCAGAACTTCGTGGAGATTGCTTCCTTCACCGCGAATGCGTATCTTGTCCCCAGGGATAACGTTCCAGTATTTGATGCGATCTTTGGCAGGGACTGCTTTGATACCGGGGTCATAACGCGAACGTCTCTCCAACCAGTGCCTAGGAACAGGAAGGAGATGGCGAAAATTCTTCGTCCATGGTATCCTGGTGGTGGCTTTGAGGACTTGGATGCGCGATAGTGACATGGAACAAAACAGCAACCGAAGATGGTTCGCTCGGGACGAGGAGCACGCCGGCAGCCAATAAAAATTTACTGACTAAGCATTTGCCCCTATCACCTCACGAGCATCCTGGCTAGCATCGCGCGCAAGAGTACACTAACGAGAAACATTCGTCTTCAAAGTACTACATCAACCCATTGGCACAGGCCCAGCCTTCGTTACAGTCCATGCTCCCGGAGCGGCACTGGGCTCTTCCAGCTCGAGCGTCTCAAGTCAGGATGAGTAAGTTCGTCAGTGTCAAATGGCACGACCTGACTCACCTCAAGCAACATTCCAATGATATTATCCACCTCTGGAGGTGGTACACCACCACATCCAGCCCCAATAAGCCTCCTGTACTCGGCCATTCGACCACCAGTCCCCGCCTCTGCCTGGAACACAGTCAACTGATCGAATAGCTCCTTCCTCCGCTTGCGGCGATGTCCCAATTCCTCCCTGACAGCTTCACAAGCCGCCCTTACCGCATCTTGATTGTTCGGAAGATCAGCGTACAGTGCAAGAAGATCCGTGATGTCTTCCTCCTGGGGCAGCGCTTTCCGCTTGCCCTTGTTCTTATCCCTATCCCTGTCCTTCCCTGGTTCCGTCGACCCCTCGCCTTCAGGGTCGTCGTCCGTCCGGTAGGCTACAGTCGTGGGCGTGATCTTCAGTTCTCCGTCGGCCACATCCCTGATTAATTTTTCTCGGTTCTCCTCGTCCTTAATCCACTTCTCCCAACCCAATCGATACCTCCTCCCCATCTTGCCCAACAGCTGGCAGTCCAGCTCAGACAATAACCCCCTTGCCAGCTGTAGTCCCTCTGCTTGCGTCTTAAGTTGGTTGACAGCTCTGTGACTCTCGAGAATTTCCTGTTGGATATTTTGCAAGAGTGCGTGGGCTTGGTTCATGTCGCGTTCTTTATCCTGGAGCTCCCGATCGAAAGATGCAGCCAGACTGTCGAGTATGCTCGTGATTTCGTTGACGCATTTTGTGCTCGCCTTCTGACCGGCTACTGAATAGTGTAGCGGTAACCGCTCACCGCTCGTGGGGATGGGAGGGGGAATGGTCGGTAACGGACACGCAGCCTGCGCATTACGAAAAGACATTGCTGAAAGTCGAGAAATTGGTCCCGGAGACGACCGAAAACGCTCATCTTCGAGAATATAATCTTCAGTACTCTTTCCGTCACGATTTACGAGCTTTGGGTCTGCGCCGTGATCAATGAGAAGTTTGACGAGGCGTTTGCTTCGACACCGAGCAGCCATTGTCAACGCAGTCTCGCCATCCTCATCTTGGAAATTGATTACGTCTGCTAGTTCCTTGGGATAATCGGCTAAGCGGTTAAGTACCGTCTCCATGTAGTAACGTGCCGCATGTGTCTTCCCTTTGGACATAGCGACGTCAACGATGTGGTGGAAGACGGTCCGATTGTAATTGTCGATGTTGAGAGTGGAGCGGTGGAAGAGCTCGTACAGCTCGGGGAATTTTCGTACATCGTAATTGTTTGCAAACATAACACTGCGCATCAGCGCAGTCTGACCCGCCTTGTTCACCTTGAAGATATCAGCCCCAGCAGTGAGCAGTAACTTGACGATGCGGAGTCGGCCCATTGCAGAAGCCCAATGTAATGCAGTGTGCCCATCATCATCGATAGCCATATTGGCGTCGAAATCGGGAGGAGGAGATACGAGAATTTGAGGAACTTGATTTGTGTCCGAAATGAAATATTCGAGGATCTGATCGCTATAAGCACGCGGATCATCGGTACCGTTGGCTTGTGTGACGACCTCATCTTCTGAAGCATCATCAAAACGCTCGTTGGACTGACGTCGTGGCGGTTTACGTCGTACACCGTGCCTGCGATCTTCTGACGCGTCCATTTGGTCATATACGTCAACGATGGGAGAGGGGGTACGTGAACTAGATGAGCCCCGTGAGGGAGATGATGTCATTGAGCCATCCTCTGAACCGGGTTCGGAGAATATTTCGTGATCTGATTCTTCCTCGACATCGGGCTGACGGCGTGTACGGGTTCCAGTGAGAGTAGAACTTGGCTCGGTGGTGGGTGCAGCCCGACGGGCGGGCCTTGCGACGGAGGCCGAGGATACGAGATGTTTCGGAGCGAGGGGTGGGCTTTTCGCCGCGGGCTGGAATTCAATGATGGGGCGAAGGACTGCTTCACAATTATACTGCTTCGCGAGGGCGAGTCCTCGCTCGAGGGGAATCCAGGTCCCTGGGAATGATGAGATCAAATTTGATGAAAGATGAATCAAGGGGAAGAAACTTACCCTGATATTTGCCGTATCCACCCTGAACCTTTTCGTGTTCGCCCTTCTGAATCTCTCGTTCCAGGACTCTGGTGCGCTGGGGTTTGTCGAAGCCGGCGACTTTGAGAATTTGGGTCGCGTTGAGCCATGAATCTGAGCGCCGCCGCATTACTGCAATACTTTTGCACATCCTACACGTGTCATAGAGATGAGGGCATGGGGAGGATGGAGGGGAATACGACGAACATTTCATACACGGGTATCCCGCTGTAAGTCGCCTGTCGATGAGTAATTGTGAGCAGCAACGGGACGAGAAGGAGATGAGATGAACGAGACCTTGAAAATTTGATTGTCAGGCATCGTCGGGCGCGCTGTGCACGTAAAGAGCGCAGAACGATACAGCTGGCGTGGTATGAACGTTGGCGCTGGGAGGGGCCGGCGATACGCGTGCTCCAACAAGGACAAACAACGCGATTAGTAGCCCCTGAATGTCGTACACGTCTCGTTCTGCCACCTCGTCCACGACGACGGATAGATCTCAAGCCCCGGAGTTCCGCACGCACGACGTGCACCTCAGCAGAAGCTCCCAGTCTGGAAGCTTGGGCAAGATGAGTCAAGTTCCGGGCCTCGTGAAAGACACGCTGTCGTGACGATGCAGCCATGTGTTCCTGCACCCCGTGCCCTGGAATCAGTACCGCTCACGTCGTTGCCTCTGCAATCTTCCGCCGTCGCTCCCTCGTGAGCGCACACGGTTGCGTCCCCAGAGCGCGTCCCAGCAGAATTCAAACCCTAGACTGTGGTTTGTGCGGTTGTTTTGATGTGTTTTGACAGAACGCGACGGTCACGAGACGTGTTTCCTTTTCCAAAGAGCTCTTCTTGGCTTCCAACGCCTTCCTTGAGGCACGTTGTCGCCGCTCTTTATTGTCGCGCTCCCTCTGCCACCCATCTCACCCCTTTCCTTTGTCCGTTTGCATTTCGCGTCTCCTTCCATCTACTGCGTCGCTAAACAGCATCATCACACCCATGGCTCCCAAGTGCGACCCGCTATGCCATTTCGGAGACAGGCACGTCCTTCCGGTTGAATCCATCTCTACTCCCACCAACTCAACAAGTTTGTCACCAGGCTCTACTTCACAACTTTTCCGCATCCACCACCCGGTCCACACATCCTCAACAATCAATCTCCTGACTCAACCAACAACCCCCGTGTACGCGCAAGACCCAGAGGAGGCCCATCCGCATCACCCGACGACGATGCCACATACTACTACTTCACGATCGACGACCAGCTACTCTATCTCTCTTTCTTCCAGGACTGGGGGCCCCTCAATCTTGCAATGGTTTACAAGGCTTGCATTCTTATCCACGAGCTACTGGAAGTAGGTACCACTTTTGGTTCAACAGAGGCATTGCACTAATCACTCCGTGATAGGACAAGGACCTCCATTCTCATCGCCTTGTTTTGTATTCTTCCGATGACCCGCGCCGGAAAGCGAATGCGGCCCTTTTGATGGCACTTTATGTCGTACGTATTTCATCCTGAAATCACGTCGCTCTTCACACTTTCTCAGATGATCGTCCAACGTCGCGCACCGTGGGAAGCTTTCCATCCGATCGCCGAGCTCGAATTTATGCCCTTCCGTGACGCCGGACGTGGACCCTCCGACTTCAATCTTAGCATCCAGGACTGTCTATGGGGTATGTGGAAGGCCATGCAAAACGGTCTGTGCGATATGAATGAATTCAGCGTGGAGGAATACGAATACTACGAGAAAGTTGAGAACGGGGACTGGAACTGGATAACTCCCAACTTCATTGCTTTTGCATCGCCCGTGGACTCCGCCTGGATCAAGAATCAGAAAGAAGCGAAGCAAGCCGCTGCAGATCCCTCTTCTCCCGTTCGACCTGGAACATCAAGTCCCACTCGTTCCCCTACCACTAATCTCGCCCTCCAGCGTAAACTATCGACACCGTTCTGTAATTGTCTCGATTACTTCGAGAAACGTGGTATAAGGCTCGTCGTTCGCCTCAACACCGAGCTATACGATAAACAACTATTTCTCGACCGCGGCATAAACCATCAAGAGCTTTATTTTGATGATGGCACGAACCCAACAGACGAAATTGTGCGGACATTTATCGAGATGTCGGACATTGTAATAGAAGGTGGAGGGGTAATCGCTGTTCATGTGCGCCATTTTCTTCCTCTTTGATTCCCTCGTTATTACTTGGCCCGTACGTGGTAACAATTCTCCGTCAGTGTAAAGCAGGCCTGGGACGAACTGGCACTTTGATCGGGGCCTATCTCATTTGGAAATATGGGTTTACTGCAGCCGAAGCGATTGCTTTTATGCGTATCGTTCGGCCTGGAAGCGTAGTGGGCCCGCAACAACAATACATGTATCTCAAGCAATTGGAATGGGCAAAGTGGGCAGCAATCGATGAAATGAGACGAGCGCAGGCTGTTGCTGCAGCAGCTGCGGTGCCGGTCGTGACACCAGTTACCCCGCCTGCAGAACAGGATGAAGAGATAGGAGAGGGTGGAAGGGTGACACCACCTGCCAATGGCGCTTCTTCTATGCCTTTACCCCCTGTGACGCCCAGTCGACATGTGGCCACTGCCACAGCGAAAGCACACGCAATCGCTCCTCCAGGACAACCGAGGAAGACACCCATGGCGAAGCGGGTCGCAGTGGATTCTGATGATGAAAATGGGGAGGAGGCAGATGACATCCTTCCTGCCCTCGGTGCGGCGCCGCCTGTCACGCGGCAACGTGCCAGGACGACCGCACGACAAACAGGAGCAAGAGCAACGGCGTCAGAGCAGCGACCTACGCGCGTCTTGCGGTCTGCGGTTGCACCGAATCAACGAAAACCACCTTCCACCACTACCAGCACTGCAGCAAAGATGTCCACGCAACCTCCAAACAAGATACCAAGATTGGCGGCTGGGACGACCGCACGTAGTACGGCGACCAGGGGAGCTGGCGCACCTTCGTCACGGAGAGTTCCCCAACCACCACCGTCACCGACTCCATCGAGATTACCCACATTGGCAAAGCGGAACAATGCAACCAATACCCTGGCGGAGATGGCTGCAGGAGCAAAGTCGAAACCTTCCTCCGATGCTTGGATGACGACCGGTGCATCAGCTGTCGTTGTTCCCGCATCCAAAACCACTCAACGACCCGGCCCACGTCCCGTAAGACGGAGGAGGAGCAGCTTTAGTGCTGCCGATGTCATAGCATAGCGTTGCTACGATGCACGTTCTGCTCTCTTTGGTATACTGCACGTTTCGGTCACTCAATGCGGCGCTTGTTAGTGTTGTTTCCGTCGGTATTTATCATGATCTCCTACTCTCCTGGCATTGTAAAGGTTCAGCATATCCCATCCACATTTCACGCCCACACTGCCTTGCTGTTTGTGTACATATATCACCGATTCAATGATAGCAGTGCTCAACGATTTCACAAATCAGTTACCTACCGCTATTTACCCCATATTCTTCTCCACTTTGGAATATTTGTGTACGCACTCGAAAAACCACTTGAGATCATCCGGGTCAACGCCAGGCGTGATTCCGTGTCCCAGATTTGCGATCCACCCTGTGGTGGGGCGAGCAGCGCGGAACTCTCCGCATATCCTTTCCACCTCTCGCTCGATGGCGTCCTGCCCACCATACAGCACGACGGGGTCTAGGTTGCCTTGCAGGGTCACGTCCTGCGGGATCGAATCGTCTCGGGGATCAACCGTCCAGTCTAGACCAATTGCATCGTATTTCACGGTGGCGGCGAGCGAGGGTGAAGCGCCTTTTGCAAAAAGGATCATGGGGACGAGCGGGAGGTCGCGCTCCCGAAGTTGATCCCGCACTCCGTCGGCTATCTGTGCAACGTACGGGAGCGAAAACTGTTTCAAGTCGTGTTGAGACAAGTCGCCAGCGTTGGAGTCGAACACTTGGAGGAGCTAACACGGCATTTCTTGTATTTCAGGGGGGAGGGACAAGGGAGGAAGATGAAGGGAGGGAAGTACCTGTGCACCGGCTTCCACTTGGCCGACCAAGAAATCCGTGCATGCTGTCGTGATGAGTTGTAGGAGTGCCTTGGACTGGGCGGGGTACTTGAAGAGCCAGGTTTTCGATTTTTGTAGCGTCTTGTTTGCGCCTCCCTCGATCATGTAAGACATGAGCGTCCAGGGGGCACCACAGAAGCCGATGAGGGGGACGCGGCCGGCAAGACGATTGCGTGTCAGAGTGAGGGCGTCGTACACATACTGGAGTCTTTCCGTTACACGATCGGTCTGCAGATCCTGCACATCTTCGGGGACATTGAGTGGTTTTGTGAAGACTGGGCCGGGGTTCATGAGGACTTCCATGCCCATGGCTTGAGGGATGACAAGTATGTCAGAAAAAATGATGGCAGCATCGATAAGGTCTGGATAACGGTCTATAGGCTGCAAGGTGACGCGTGTTGCGAGCTCCGGATCCTGGCATAACTGGAAGAACTCGTATGTCTTGCGCAGCTCTCTGAACTCTGAGGGGGAGTGTGTTGAGCATAGAATCTGGGAGACGAGGTGGAGTCTGGTGACCTGGCAGATAACGGCCAGCTTGACGCATGACCCATACTGGAGCACGCTCGGTATGTTGGCCGCGAGCTGCGCGCAGGATGAGGTCGTTTTCGAGAGGGGGAAACGCCATCAACACGATGGTGGCACTCTTTTTGCCTTGGAGTCGGACACAGCCACACGTATTGTGGACAGACGACGACGAGCATGTCCAGCCCGGAACAACTGATTGACGAGCGAGTCCCGTCCCTTTCACGCTCACTCGTGCTGAAACTGTCGACGCAGATTCAAAAAGTCAGGAGAGTTTGATCGGTTGCGACGAGAACTCCTGACACAGTTTCAGCGCAGCGTATGTCCCTCTAGGACATCGGAATTCGTCTCATGTTCTCTCTAGGAACGCATGGAAGGGTTCTATTCCAGAGTGTATGACATTGCACGAGAGAGGCTGGCGTCGGATGCCAACTTGATGAACCAGTCTCAGGATGTGATCTACCGGGAGCTGATGGGTGAGATAGACAGGTCAGTTGGGGGGCTTGTCAGAAGACGAGCGTGCGGCTGAGTGGATCTGCTGCAAGGTATCCCGTCCTGGAACGCGCCGTGGCAGAGGCCCCGCTCCTCTCTGACCCGTCGTTTGCCGAAACGATCCGAAGTTCGGTCGAACGCATCGTCGAGGAGAATCAGCCTCACGCAGAAAATCACGCCGAGCATGGACACGTTTGAAAATCAATCGGAGAAGATGATTAGAATTATCGATCGATCGATCACAGCAATTGTTTTTCCGTGGTTGCCAGGTCAGACACGTCGCATGTCTCCAAGTCCGAGGACCTGTCACCGCCGTGTAAATCAAGAAAATACTCCCTTCCGACAGTCAACAAAGACTTCCATAGATCAGTGCACTGGGTCTTGTTGGATCAGCTCCAACGCTTTCGCTGAACGGGGCTTGATGGAACACTTGAAGGGTTTCGGGTGACTGGTCTCTCGTCAGTTTTTCAGCCACACCGTGGACGGCCAACAGCTCACCTAATGGTGCCCGACGACGGATCAATCTCTGGCGTGATTTCAACGCCATTTTCAATCATCTTCGACACGTCAAAGACCGACAGCGACATCGCCACTGAAATCCATACGGACGCATCAGCCAGGTGCATGCCTGTTTATCATTCAAAAAATTCCAGTCAGCCGTCGAAATGGTCTGAGCGTCTGAACGCCTATTGACCTGGGCAAATACTATTCAAGAGGCTAAGTCATCCCGAACAACCAGCAACGGAAACAACCGAAACCTACCGTCTTCCAAAGCCGTAGCAAATGGTACGGGGGTCCGTTTCAGGCTCCTTTCCTTCTCTGGCGAGGAAACGCTCAGGCTTGAACTCGTTGGGCTCAGAATAAGTCCGGGGATCGTGAAGCATGAACCTATCGAAAACACGTCAACAAAGGTCGACGATTAGGACTAGAGCACGAACCAAATATTAGGCATAATCAATGTACCCTTGGGGATATAGTAACCGTCATGTACATCATCCTCGGTCACGCGATGGGGAACCGCTGTACTGACTCATCAGCGGACTACCAACATACAAGCATCCAAGGCGCATACCAAGAGGCACGACGACGTTCCAACGAATAACTTCTTTAGCAAGAGCCTCGACATAAAGGAGGGAATCACGGTCAGCAAAATTCGGAAGGCGATCCGAGCCAATGACGGCGTCGATTTCAGCTTGTGCCTTCTTCTGCACCTCGGGAAAAAGTGTCAAAGCTAAGAATAGTGAGTAAATAGCCGAAACAGTCTGCAGACGTTTCAAGTGAACAGCGCGTATCACACATGCGTTCATCGCTTACAGTATCAGCACCGCCTGCACATGGATTCAGTCGACTGTCATCCCATCACATGAGGCATCCTGACATACCAGAGTACAGGGAAGCGGCAGACCACTTGGTGATGTGATCCTCCTCTGCAGACAATGTCCTGCCTTCAAGCAAGTTGGAAACGAAGGACTCGGGAGCTATACCCGCCGCCTAAAACAAGTCATTTCACTTACTATCGGAGTTCGGAGATGAGCCTACCATTTGATCCTTGACAAATTGGAATGGTTTCTGAACCATTTCTTCGAGGGTTGCACGCCATTCTTTTGCCTGAATCTTGAAACCCGCACCAGGAAACCAATCAGGAATGTAAGCCACTGTAAGCGATGGAATGAGCTCTTATTAAATATTAACGAGCGATGAATGAACCTACAGGCTGGCATAACGTCGACCAAGAATGCGCCGGTAGCCGTAGACTTTGAGAATTGGTCCACAGCCCTATCGGCGAGGTCGACAAAAGGATCCTGGTGCTCTTTGACTTGGTAGCCATGGGAGATGCGCAAGATAATGGCACCGGCAGTATGGCGAATATGCTGTGACAACTCGGCGGGTTTGGCGAGGACGCGCTGCAAGAAGCGATGGGTTTCCATTTCCTCGATGGGATGGTAGGTGTCCATCGCCGCACGACTGCCGATCACACGAGCAAAGTTTTTGCGGTATTCACGGAAACGGTCGCCATAGGGAAGGAGAACCAGCGTGTGCTTCCAACCGACAAGTTCGCCGCCCATGGGAAGGACAGGACGATCAGAGTAGGAAGTGCTTTTCTTGTCGAGCATCTCCACCGCGACACCGGTACTGTTCAAGACGACTATGTGTTGGCCCAGGACCTCTGCATGAGATATGTCGCCTAGAAAGAAAGGTGAGGGATCGGACTATATCGGAGAAGGGACGCATGCCATATTTCTGGCCCCACTGGGCGAAGGTTATCCAGGGCTTGACGGAGGGCATGTCAGCGATGTTGCCGACAAGAGGGAGACCCTTGGGGCCAGGAGGGAAAGGGGCAGGCAGTTTCGTGGTCAAAACTTGCTTGACTAGGTAGAGGCCGGCACCTGCGAGACACAGGTCCAGCCATGTGATGTTGGTGAACATTGTAGGAGGTCGGATGCAAGGGGTGCTAACGAGTGGCAAGAGCGACAGACAGTAACGAGAATGGAGGTGAACCGAACCGAAGCATGGACCGATGTTATATCTGCATGTGAGTGTGCGACTGACCTGGGAACGCCGCGGCTTTTGCTCAGGGGTAATCGTCCTCCTCCTATGTATATCGCACAGCGGGTAGCCGGGTGATCGGAATTTGTGATCACCCTGTACATGGCAATTCTTACGTCTCGCCCTCAAAACCGACCCAGGGTCGGGTAGTCTTGCGGGGCTATGGCCTATATAGGGGTCATCGATTCAACATCCAAAAGGAGCCAAAACAACCGACGGTCGGAACACCCCACACACGGGGCCTATCACGAATGCCAAGGTGTTTCAACATCTTGGCCCGCACGCCGAAACCTTCCGTCAGTCATATCAGGTGGTGCTTGCCGCTCTTGACTACTCCTCATCAGATGCGCTTGCTGTTGAGTCCTCAGGAACTCATACGTGTAAGCCACGAGAAGGTGACGACGGTCAACTCACTGCCGAGTGGGATGGGCGGCGAGTCTCTGACCACTCGGTAAGCGCGGGACAAAAGATTGGTCCTCGGACGTTATATCGGTTACCATGGGGTAGTATACGCGTTCGTGGAGCGACTCTCGCATGTATAGGTCATCATGATACTTTAGACTATGACAAGTTAAGAGCCTATATCAAGATCAGCGACGTCCGATGTGGCCATCATCGAGTCACCAGAGCAACTCCATACTCCACCGGCCTTGCGATTGCGAATAGGTCCCAAGTTGCCAAAGTCCGGTGGTCGCACCTTGTCTTTCTGCGGGTGAGTTATGCTGGGGTCAGAATCTGTAGATTCCGATAACTTGTGATACATTCCGCCCTAATCATTACCCTCATTAAAGTTCCGATCTCGTCGACCCTAACACCCTTGATGACAGTCGCCGCATTACAATCAGGGTGATGCAGGTGAAAGATAGCGAATTGGCTTATTATTTCTCTCGCAGGTAGCGCTGATGGACCCTCTTTGTAGAAAATATGCACGGGCGCGGCCATCGAGAGATGACAAGCTACAGACGTCCTTCGGCCCAGGTCTGGTAGGTTTTCTGTCGGAGGACAACGTTGGTGACGGATGATTCGAGCTGGAAGAGATGTGGTGATGGCGTGGTGGCTGAGTGGTGGGGGGACCCCTTTCGTGTTTTACCTTTGCTGCGTTTTACGACATCTCTGTTTGTATGG